>JARGYA010000462.1:0-101790 GCA_029204335.1 Mycena vulgaris
TGTGCCGGCGAACGATGACAGTGTGGAAAGTCACCGGTTTCGTCCTGTCGGCACACGGTGTTACACTAAAATCGAAGAAAAGCCGTCGTGCGGACCCACCAGCCATGAAATCGTGAAGCCACGAGGGACATTGTGCCGCACATATCTCCGGTATCGTCCAGGAGCACCTCGTTGATAACTCGTTCTATATCCTCCGGAAAGGCGGGTCGGGAGGCACTGCAACCCCCAAGCTGGTTGCCATGTCATACGCTTCTGGATCGTGGGTCCGTCAACTAGCTATTCAATCGATTTGGTGGTGAGTTTGAATGGTGAGCAGGAAGTCTTCTGTCGGGGAGTGAGAGGCAAAGAGAGAGGTGATCATGAGTGCTTACTTGCTCTTTGCCCCTAGCGCTGGATGGTGGGCAGCAGATAGACGGAGGAATCAAGCAGTAAGAAGACCAGCGTCAAGGGGCCGAACTGATCAAAGCCATCAGCCTGATGGGGAGCAGGAGGGCAAGAAGAAGAGGAAGGTGGGGCCGAAGCCGAAGCTGAAGAGGAAGGAGCTGCCACTGTCTTGGATTTGGGTAGCGCAGACGAAGACGGTGGTGGGAGAGAAGCAGGCCTTGAATGAGGGTAAGCACGGCTTTGATTACGAGGCGAGATGGTGCTGGCATTGCATGGAATAGCCCTCCGGATTGAGTGAAACGTTCACATTCAGAGGAAAAACGTTGACCAACAGAGACGCAGGAGAAACGTTCACATTCAGAGGAAAAGAATTGACGAACAGAGTAAAAGGAATGACGTTCATCACTCCGGACGCGGAGAACAAGGGCGCTGTTTCGAACGGGGTTGCTTGATTTCCTTTTTACCTGAGTCAAGTTACAGCCCGTACTCCACGCTTAAAGTGGTGAAAATATAGTTCGCGCTGTTCTATATCTACGACCGAAGGTTTCTCCACCGAGTCGCCTCAGGATTAAATCGGAACCGCCGCTATCGGGTCATCTCGGGACGCGTGACGGTCAAGCTGGCGCGACGGGGGAAACAAATTTACGCTTGAACTGCTCTCCGTAAGTGGTCGGACTGAGCCTATACAGGACAGAAGGGTGCGTCCCACAGTTCAGAGCATTACAGGTTTTCTCACTGATTTGCTGGACGAGAAAACGCGCAAAGCGTAAAATCACTTTCGGACTCACGGCGCGCCCTGACTGGTACTAAATCCACAGTGGACCACAACCGAACAAGGCTCTCATATTCAACCATGAGTCTCACACTCTCAACTTGAGAGAAAGGAAAGGAATGGAGGGCAATAAATAATAAATATCCAGCACCTCAGATGCATATACGCAGGATTGCGATTCCAGTTTTGTTCAAGGTGGTCGCGGCGGGATTGGGATTGGGTTGATGCGCTCGCGAGGGGGGTGAGCGCATCAGATCATCAGAGTGGCTAGCGAAGAAGGGGTTAGAATAGCAGAGCAGGGGGATGAGTGATCGCGTGCGAGAGAGTAATCGGGAGGACACGAGAAGTCGGGGATTCTTGAGCGCCGGAGGAGGGTTGAATGGACTGCGCTTTCGAGATTTTGAGCGGATTTCGTGAGCACGGAGTGAGACGGGTTAGTGGAGTCCCAGTAGGCTAAATTAGTTCAGCTGGGATTCCATATTGGATATATATGTATCTCAAAGCCACTGCTGTGTTCGACTTCGGGGCGGGAAACCTTCGGTACCATCAGCTTTTCATCTGCAGGCAAGTCTATGCGCAAGTATCTTACGAGGCCAACCTCGATGGGGTGGTGCGTCGAAATTAACCTCTGCGCAGCTCACTGCTGCGATAACTTGCGGCTTCGCATGGACAGACCTATCCGTGGCCGAGGTGAGCGCAGTCGAATCAGGAATCTTCGCACCGCAAAGCTATGCGAACCGTAGCTCACTTAGCTCGACTCATGAGCATACATCCCGCCTGCGAGCATATAAAACGTTTGCCTGGATTCGCGACTGGAGTATGAGCTCATTCAACAGATGGGAGCTCGTTTTTGAAGTGTTAAGTTGAATAGTGTCAAGCTGGATAACAACCGAGGGTTGACGTTCCAGTTGCTTCTCCCTTGGGCGGGCTACTTGCTACACGCGCTGCGATGGACATACCCCGTACCAGGGCCTCAAATTATATGCGCCTCCTCCCAACCTCCTCCACGCCATCCTGCCCCAGATCTACGGCACCAAGTCAAGAGCGGCTTGAGCACGCAAGTCTGTCCATTCGCCCACACTGCGGGCTTGCTAATATCGCGGAGCAGCCGGTGCTGCTTCTGCTGCGTTCGGACGTTTGCAGTGAGCCACAAAGGTGGTATCCAACGCTCCTCAAATTGCCCTCCGCCGCTGCCCCAAGTGAGGACTCGGAAAGTCTAGGTTGGATTTCCCGCGTCCGAATTCTGAAACTTGTATTTTTATTTAGGCTTCTCACGAGTGTGCTGTAAAAAGGCTTCTACTTCTCACAGAGGTTCGAAATGTGAGGGGAGATAGTACGTAGTGCATGGTGCACGCCTGCTGCTCCTATCAAAGGTCCTATAGCGTATAAGCGGGAAGCTCCGGTTCGATTCCCAACGTCCGAATAACATTTTCCAGCCTTTCTTTTGCTCCGCACGGCGTGCTCTCAAACGTGGGGAGAGGACGGAGTGTGTGTAGAACGTAGGCGAGATGCAGGACAAACTCAGAACGGGTGGGATCCAAATATTCGCCGCGTAATCTTGTCGTCGAGCCTCAGCGGCGCCCTGGACAAGTGGATGAAACCACGTTAAGATTATAAGCATGATGGTGCAAAACCGCTGCAGTGGAGGTAGACGATTCCGCCGTCAATCTAGGATCGTCGCACTCCCGCCTTCGGCCACGGCCTCACCCTCACCCTTCCCTTTCCTGCGTTCGGCCTTCTCCCCTTCTTCCCTGCCACCATCAAGCATCGGCTGCACATACGCCATCGGCGGATCTTTCCACCGGGCTTCGTATTCATCCCCGCCGCAGGCGCGGAGGATACCTGGTTGGGCGGCGCCCGTACGCGCACTGGTACCGGCCGCAGCGGCGGCCCTGCGCGGGATCCTGCCTCGGAGGATGGGGTCGGCGAGGACGTGGGGGCCATAAACGCAGGGACAGTGCGCGTGTAAAGTTGCGCGGGGGGTGGTGCGGAGAGTGGGGAAAACACCGACGGCTTGACGCGTGTTCACTTCCGCGCGTAAGCGGAGCTGCGTCTCGTGGGCTTTGAACTTCTCGAGTTTTGTGGCCCGTAGGGTGCGCAGGTGGGCCAAGAGGGGGACGAGCCGCGGGCGCGCGAAGGGCACGCGTGTTGCAGTGTGTAGAGTGTGCAGAGGGCAAGTCCGCAGGAGAGGCAAAGGGTGTACGATGATAGCACATGTGCGCGGGCTGCGGTCGCATGAGCCTTTCTCGACGTGACGAGAAAGGCGGAGACGCACCTTGGCAGAAAAAAAACTCCACCGGATCCGCCCGCATCGTCGCGGACGTGGGAGGGGAAAGGGCGGTTATGAGTGCCTCGAGCGCGGGGACTGCTTTGGTTTCAGCTCGGCGGGCGCGGGCGCTTTTCCCTTTCCCTTATCATGGGCAGCGGAGAAGAGGCATGGAAGGACGGATGCGGTCTAGATGTTCATCTACGGCGTTTGGTGCATCGTTGGGGGATGACGGAGCGGACGACGAGGAGAGAAGTTTGTCTGAGCTGTCTAGCCACAAGAGAAGACTCAGATTCGCGCAAAAGAACAAGAGTAGTCTCTATTGCGAAAGGAAATCTTGTAGCTACGACTAGCTACTGGAGTCTTATATAGTCCATCAGGAAAGCTGTGTAGTGGTCAGCCACTACGGCGGTCAAAATGCACATTTAATATGCCGCAACTGTTTTCGGCAAATGTGGTCTTGGCGCAACTATTTTACGTTCTGTGATCCCCGTGCCGCAACGATTAGACCCTTTTGGGCAGCCAAAAATAGTTGCGGCAAAAGTCGATTCTGCCGCAACTATTTCTCTCAGGTGCCGCAACTATTTTTTCTTGAAAAAAATTAACTTTTCAAAGTCAACTCTATGGCTGCTGAGAGCCACAAGGATGCGCACCGGAACACCTAGAAAGCCGTGGAACCGTCGTTTAACCATAATGATCTGTCCCTCGGCCGTTTCCGGGCACTTCCGATTCGGGGGTGTGCTCTTCGCCGCGAGCACCGTGCACGATGTCTTCGTAAGTAACCTTCCCAGTCCAGTCATTTATCTGCTGACACTTGCCTACCAGTCTTCCCCTTCCTCCGACCGGCGGGCTCCCGTGGGTCACAAAATTCATGGACACAAGGAGCTCGAGATCGTCTTTCAGCGGAGCGCCGCCAGGCGAGGGCCCATTTAGCTCTTGTAGTCGCACCTATCTACACCTCTTTGTATTATCCTCGGGCACGTATACAGCAGAAATTCCGGAATGTGTATGTTTGGATAGGAGGACAATGTGGTCCGAGGGTATCGGACTTGATTGCAGATGCCTCTATTTCCTACAGCTCCAATCCAAGGCCCACACTTCTGCCTATTATGTTCCATTCCTTTTCACTCTGGTACTAGTAATCCATGTTGTACGGCTCTCATGATCTCAGCGTTTGAATCGGAAGTGCCCGGAAACGGCCGAGGGACAGATTATTATGGTTAAAACGACAGTTCCAGGGCTTTCTAGGTGTCGGTCAATTTCCGCCAGGCGCTTTTCCTGGAATACGGCCAGCTGACGCTCCAAGCGCTCTAGGGACCGGCGGCTCGTAGTGTCCATCAAGCGGGAGCTGGGGCGGCGACGGGGGGAACGGCTGTCCCGGCGACCGCGCAGAGTGTGATCGACGGGGGAATGGGAGCCACGGTAAGTCGATCCGCGGGAACAAGAGCGACCGCGCGAGGACGAGCGTGAGACACGACGGCGCCGAACAGAACGGTCGTCGGGGGAGTAGGTGCGGTCGCGCTTATTGGCGCGTCCATAGTACGTCTCGCCTTGGGGTCGGGGTTGCTGATGGCCACGGTAGTTCCCGCGGCCTCGGTAGGTGAAGCCTTGTAACACAGCCCTCTCAGCCTGCTGTACCGCCACAAGACTGGCGCGGTTCACGATGGTTAAGTTTTAACTGGCTCTCGGCGAAGCGAGCCACAAAGCTATCCCCGGTGTTAGCCGATGTCGTGGCTGTGGTTGCTGGAGTTCCGACACCAGGGATGTCGCCTACATAGATAGTCGGGGGAGAATGGAGGTAGACCGGCACGGTTGCCGTACTTCTCCCTGAACTGGTACACCCACGCGCTGTACTTACATCCGGGGAATCGGTGTCGGTGGGTTAGGGTTAGGGTTAGCTGCTGCACATCATCTGCTCGGTTCAGAGCCCCATCCAGGCACAACATGGTTAGGGCAGAACCGAATTGATGGGACATGATTGATGGTGAACGTCCCTGCGCAAGCCACAGAAATAAGTCTCCAGGTGATCCAGAGCATATTTGCGGGGATTGTGCTCTGCTTGAGAGAGTAGGTTTGGAGAGAGAAGTGGGCGGAAATATGTGATATGTACAAGACAGCGATGCGAGCGCAGCTCACATCGTATCGCAGCCTCGCCAGCGAGGAACACATTCGGTTCTGCGATGCCGTCAGCGTGTCCGGCTGGGTCTCCAAACCGCCTCACGGAACGGCTGGGGGGCCAGTCGGGGGAATATATAGATAGGCGTCACGCGGAGAAAATCTCACGTATAGCTTGCGTGGTCCTATCGAAAGAGAAAACAATACCAGACGTACGCTCAAGGCGTCCCCGTGCACGGCGTCGGAATCTCGGATTCCACGCATCAGGGCACGGGCAGCCCGCGACAGGCGTCATCGTCTGTTCCTGTCTATCAAACCACCCATTCCCGACACTCGCCGTAATCAACTCCGTCGCCGCGCTCCCGCTCCTACTGGCGGTGGGCGTGGGCGTGACGAACGTCAGTGTCGGAATTGTAGAGGTCGAGGTGTAAATCGGTAGCTGCGTCGCGGGCACATTGACGTTCGAGAGCGTCGCGGGGGGGCAGACACTGAAAGACCGGAGGGCCGTGGGTGCGATGGTGCCTGCGCCGGCGCCGCCGGTTTTCCAGGAGCTGAAGGGGTCTGCGTCGACGCCAAGGGCAGCACAAACGCCTATATATTTACCTGGCCGTTCCGACCGTCAAAACAGTGGCTATGGCACGAAACTGCCACCGTTTTGAGGGTCGGAATAGCCGAGCAAAAATAGTATCCAGGCATCTTCAGAGTACGATTAGCCTGCTAATCGAAGGTTGGACGATATGATGAAAAGGTACAGTGCATATATTCAATTCGGCTATCAAGGCAAGTTGTGCTTCTTTGATCGTCCGGGCATCCTCTGCCAACTGCTCCTTCCGACGCAGAGACCCAAAACTTGCATATTAACGGTTTACCTGCAGTACCCCTACATGTACATCAGCCTATCGACAATTTAAAGTGCGGTGAAAACGTGCCTCCGCCTCACAATCCAAGCCAGCACAGCACACGCCAGAGTGGCTGCACGGTTCGTCGCGTCGTCTGCAGGGTATGGTGTATACTCGCTACATGTGTAAGTATCAGCCTACCGACAGATTGACAACTCAGTAAGAACTTACCTGTCTTTCGAGTCCCTTAAGTTTACAAATGCTTGGTTCGCGGCAGTCTTCAGCCTTGAACATGTCACGCCGGTCACCAGTCTCTATACAGGCACGCTGTTCCAGTGGCAGCCTGCCAGAGACCTTAAGCAAAAGTGCAACCATCAACAAGGAGGTAGTGCGGAGCTGCATGGGAGAGGTTTGTAATGAAGGCCTGTGCTCCTTGGGATCGCCGCTTTATATATACGACTGACAGGTCACCGAGGTCACTCGGGGTCACAGTCTGTGCAGTGCGATCCCTGCGCACTCGGTTCTAGTTCGCATCATGATGTGTTTTATGTTGACGTTATGAGTCATAATGAATTGCGCGCCACCTGCACCAACCTGTCACCATTTGGCACTATTCCTTCTTGTCTTCATTTCGTGGGAACGCTTTATAACCACTCTCGATTGTGGGGTAAGCAGCTCGGCATGTTGCGCTATGAACTTTTTCAATCATCCGCTGCTTATATTAGAGAAAGCCATAGACGTTAGTAATCGACTGACGAGTGCCAAGCATTTGAGCCGTCCGCCACTGTTCGGGCCATTATGAGTGGCCCGTCCGAAGCCCTACGTTAGTACTTACTGTACGTTACTCAAGAGATCATGGAATCGAGGGACTTGCGCCCCTGTTCTGTATATTTTGAACCGATATTCAGTCACAGATCATATCAGAACTGTTTTTAGTGCGTGGATAAGCCCCTGAGAGTCAAAGAAAGTCTGTGACGTCCGGACTTGAACAGAACTGCAGGGGACCGATTATCTACTGCTTCCACTAGAGAATGGAAGCGTTAGACCTTCCGAAGCACGATAGTACAGGACCCCCGAAAGTCTTCACCGAACTTTGATCCCTCAGGCACCCAATGTGGCCTAGTTGCGGGGACTTTCCGGTTTGACCATCTAAATATTGCCGAAGGGCATCCTCTGTTGCCCGTATTTCGAGTGTCTCTAAGTTCGAAATGACGTATTCAATGCTGATATGAGGCCGGGAAGTCAGCATCAAGCTACCTCGGGGCCCAGCATGAACAGCCGACGAAACAACTAGCGGTGGGAAGGTTCGGTCCGTGAATCGGTCCGAACCTGAACCGGACTGAACCGAATGAAAGCTTCAGGTTCAAACTTCGGAAAACTGCTGAACCTGAACGCGAGGTCCAGTTCTGGGTTCACTGGCGGTGAGATTAGCCGAATGCGTTGGAACTGCGTCCGAACCGTGAACACAAATGGAAATTTCGATCCCAAAACTGCCGGAATCATTCGTTGGAGACTTTCGTCGGGACGCTGAAATGACTTAATTGTTATGAGGTAACTTCACGTCTTGTTCCTGAGCATCGCGACCAACCCGGGAGGGTACCTGCTGGGTTTCTCTGCCTAAATCCGGGTCTTTATATGTACTCTGGAAACGCTTGGTCTCGGTCTATGTTTCCAAAAACCCCGAATCACTGGTCAACAGCTGCAAACTGCTAAAAAAAAAAAAAAATCTTTCTCTCGACACCAAGTTCACCCATGCACTGTATAATGTGCTCTTGGACCCTAGTTCAGTATATAACAGTTTTCTTATTGGCTCTGGCTGCAATGCATCTGATAATTATTTCTTTAACTGATTCAAATTTTGCTGAAAATGGTTATTTGTTCACCATGCCAAGACCGCCTTTACTCGTGCCCATGCGCTTTGTTGCATTTTGCGTGTAATCCAGCACTTATCCAGCACTGATTCAGCATTTTGCCGAGGCCATGCATGCTGTTTCTCCTGGTTTCCACGCCAGCAGAACGGCTCAGTGCATGGTGTACTCTGTTAGGTTGCCGCTCAGCGGAAAATTCCCGCCATTCGGAGCCGCAGGCACCGTGCGCAGACATAAGGTATTACTTATCTCTTTTTCTTTTGCTTTTATTCCGTTTTCTCTCTCAGCCCATCCCCTCATATAAAAGCGCGGCTTGAATTCGAATTTTATCAGCTACTTTTCCGCATAACTATTTTCTAGCCGGTCGCAGCTCGAGTAGGCATGCCCGTTCCAGTCTCTATCACGTCCTCGGGCGGACATCCGTCTGCGCCGCAGCCAGCAGCCCTCCCGCCCAGCTTCGGACATGCAGCATCCCAAACTCAGTCGCACGCCGCTCCCCCTTCGACCGCCGGACCCGCATACCCGTTGATAAGCTGGCTAAGTGAACATGCGTGAAATCTTTCAATTTTACATCACTTAGTCGCCGTTACCGGCTATAAACTAGGCTATTACACCGTCTCAGAGAGCTGGTGTTGAGATCCGAGCAACCAGTTAAGAATATAAGTGCATGCTAAGGCTAGTAGCTTGTTCCAGATAACGGCCACCACAATGGGCTCGAGTCTGGGGAAGCAGCGAACTTATAGCTAAAGGGTCACTTTACCATTCTCGAACGGAATTGAGGTACCCTGTGCGCTGTTCAAAGTCAGGATATATAAAAGCCGTCTAGACTACGACTATGCGACACTGGGGGATCACTATTAAAGATTAGATTACATTCAACGGACGATAGTACAAGCGGTGGGAGATCCCGGCCGCGGCCGCAAAAGCATTGATGACTCACCGGACCTGAACTACAACCGGTTCCGCGGGTGATCGATGGGATCCCACACTTGGCAGCGGTTGAGGGCTTCTACGATCGAGCTCGATCGTTCTGTGAAATACACAACAATCAAAAAGGCACGGAACGGGCAGAGGGTGCTGCGCGTCGGCCAGGAATAGAGATAAAGCGGCAGTGACCAAGCTTAGGCGAGGTCTAGGCCAGGACAGGAACCAAGGAAGCTGATGGCATCACGAATATGTCGGGTCTTTCGATCACGACCGATCGTTTATGCAGGAAATATACCAATGTATTTGAAACTAACCTTTTGCAGCCTGCTTTCGTGACCATAAATCATATAAAGCTCCACAGCCCTGGTCATAGGGCATGACTCATTTTATTGTTTGTTTGTTTGTAAGCGTCCGTATATAGATTCTTGGGTTTGTATAAATAGCAGTAGAATAGCAGTAGTTCGCCAGTGGATTCACCCCTCTCCTATCGCAAGTGTAGCTATTACAGCCTGCACGATATTAGGAAAGACTTGAATTCGTTCGGAGTACCACTGAGAAATAATAATTGTTTTTCCGCTTGATATTTCGTTGTTTACTTGAGAATCATTGAACCGGACATAGTCCAAAGACCGTACGCAGCGAGAATTGATAAGGGTTATTGCAGCGAACAGCGGAATATTAAGGATCAGCGATTATCGGGCATTGTAGACATAAAAGTCAACTCTAGCTATAGCTTGTAAACATCGGAAATACACCAGACAGCGTTATAAAAGCGAATTACCAACTCCCAGGCAGTCATTCCACCAACCTTGTGATAAAAACCAAGCTTTCCGAAGTCGTTAGACCGCCCATAAAGCGCCTAGATCGGTATAAAGGTGTTTACCGTCCCACCGTAGCACAAAGTCTTACTATTTTGACCGTATCGTACCAAATTGCAGCAACCTAATACTTGGTTGGAACCCCGAACTTGCGCGTTGTATTGAGTGGATTGTGTTGTGTTATTGGTGTTATTAGTGGTCTCTTGAGGTCATTATATTGCATTAGATTTCATACGCGGTTACATACACAGTGTTCCACCGTCGAGCGCGGGTGTCTCCTTCCCTATCATAACTCCACACGCGCCGGGCGCGAGGAGTCGCTCGTCAAGTTAAACATCATCAGCTTCAAGTTACGCGGTGCCAACGCCGGGCCCCATGCCCTTGCGCGCAGCCAACGCACAGGAGTACGACGGGGATAGTACAAGACTCTCAAAGCGTGCGCGGGTGGGGAAAGTGCGTGTACGTTCTACATTCTGGAATCTCTTTAGCCTCTTTTTCCTAATCTCACCACGAGTGACGCTCCGTGTCGCTCTCCCCTTTCTCTCATCCCCTTCTCATCCTTTTCCTTTTTCTTAATTTAGGTACTGCTCTTTCCCCATCACCTGTCGTATACCCAGCCCTCGCACGCCAAATGTTCTTGCACCAGCGCATTTGTCTGTCCATCTGTCTGAAGTCTTTTCAACCTCTGTTGTCAGTTTTGAATTTCCGCCAAATGCCATCATTTTCCTGTTTTGGTGATTTCACTTCATTTCACCGTTCCATCACATCTTATGTCAGATACTTAACCTCGGATTATGGGAAAAGTTCAGGAAACTCAGGCAAGTTCAAAGCTAGCGAAATGGAATTTTCTCTCAAGAGGAGTTGATGCTGAAGCAGCTGAGCAGCCCCTTTTGTGTCAACAAAAAGAATCTGCAGTTTGAACATCTTGACTCTGAGTTCAAACCATGATAGGTTGGATGGCAAGTTCAAACCATTAAACCATCATGGTTTAAACCGCGGTTCGAACCATCACAGCTTAAACCACGGTTTGAACCATCACAGCTTAAACCACGGTTTGAACCATCACGGTTTAAACCATGGTTTGAACCATCACGGTTGTTTGAACCATCACGGTTTAAACCGCGGTTCAAACCACATTGGTTTAAACCACAGTTCAAACCACATTGGTTTAAACCACAGTTCAAACCACAAACCACAGCCAGAGGCAAGTTCTGTAGGAGAAACACTCATGGTTTGAACCAGGTTGGTTTGAACCGGTTTGAACCCAGGGGCATCGTTGGACACGATGCGGTTTAAACCAGAACCCTGCTAGGGTACGCGGCGCCCAATGCTGCATCAATGACATCAGTGGAACTGTGTGTGTTTACATGGGACTGAGTACTCTGTGGGGATTCCGTCTCTGGCTCTTGTGACTCTGTAGAATATCCCACCTAGACATGAAAAACTCGCTACAGAGGTAAACCGTGCATGGATGTGATGTCCCTTACAACTATGGTTGAACCGTGCAAGTTTGAAGCTTTTTTTTTGCGAACCATTCCGGGTACAGGTGTTAACTTCTGGCGTGCACATTGATTGAACATATTTTCTAGCTGCACACCTTCATCCGCAAGAGCTTCGCTGGTGTCTAGATATTTCTCATGGTCGATAGGCAGACAGACATTGATATCTTAGTCAGCTGTAGTCCTAATTATGAGTCCGTAGTAGTATATGATTATTCGATTTGGTTAGATTGGTGTCACTATGCAATCACTATGTAAAAGAAGTGGAAGAGTTTGGTAAAAGCCCCGATGGCAAACAACCGGGCCGACGGGCCGGCTGCCGGCGTCGCATCAAAGGGCGCGCGTCGGAGGGCGCGTGGCCGTGCCTTGCGCCACCGGCGCCGGCAAGATCACACATTTCTGCCGGCGGCAGATTCCGAGGTTCGGCGCTTCGGCACGATGGTGGTCTCGTCCTAGCCTGGAGGAGCGGGCTCGGCGGCCGCAAAAGATGTGCGGGTCAGTGAATCATGAGCTACATATGCATGGCGCCCCGCGCATGGCGTTGAAGTCCGCAATCCAGACTTAAATCGCGTGCCGGGGTCGTCCCTTCCATCAAAGACATTAGTGTTAGAGCGTGCTCCTCGAGCGGCTAGCCGTTGTGGCCGCGACAGGTGACCGTTGATGCAGTGCGTCGAGCGTGAACAGCAGCAAAGGAAGAGTGGAAGAACACTACATAAGAGGAGAGAGCAAGGCGGAGTGTGCCGAAAATGTTGATCAGATGGTTCCGGTGATGTGCCATCACTGACGCCGGGAGCGCATCAAAACTGATGGCGTCGAGCGGAGGCTGTTTGGCAAAGGGCTTAGGCGGTGGTCGGATCGGCGGCCCGAGGACAGGGATTTACTTAAGAGAAGTATAGGTACGTGTCTTCAAGAAGAGGAAGCTGACTCGGATCAGTCCGAATAATCATAAAGCACTCTTCCCTCTCCTAATTATGCAGGTTATTACTTACAGTCATGACAACTCAGTGTGACCGGGAGCCATCGGAATGCTTTATTCTTCGCCTGTTTCATAGGTTCTGGCTGCAGCATTCGCTGTATTATATACATCAACCATGATTTAGGCAAGAAAACAGTTGTACTGACAAAATTTTGAATTAGGTTTTTTTGTGTCAGAATGATGTATTACAATAAGAACATGTTTCCCCAACTTGAATTCATGCTCAAAGTGCGTTTCCTGAAAGTTAGAGGCCGCGCACCAATGCCGCGTCAATGACACAGTCACCGCCGCGTCAGTCCGCGTCAGTGCGCACCGGTCCGCGTCAGTCCGTGTCATTTTTCCCATACCCATAATGATGGCATGGTGGCAAACCTTCGAAGGTATCGGAGGGAGCGCCAACGCCCCGCTCCTCAAGCTCTCCCCATACAGTACCGGCAATATTATCACCCTATGTATTATCCCTCAATGTACTACGGTAGTTACGCACCAAAACCTTAATAATTTGACAATGTATCTGTAATTTTCGCTGCGAAAAAGGTCTGAAAAAATCGGTGGCACCTCCGTGGCTCACCTCTGATGTCAGGAATCCTTGCCATCCAAGAACAATGGCTCATCTTGCGAGACGAGCCAGCAGTGAGTTGAGGAGTGGTTCGCGACTGCTTTTGGTTATGGAGCAAAGAAGGCACGCGAATTGCCTTATTTGTCGCACGTGATGGGGCGAAAAGTACGATTCTCAGTAAATCTTAATAGAAAGGATAATGATCGGTAAGTGGTTGAGGGAAGAGCCAGTAATGATGGCTGTTTTATAGTAGGAAGCAATGCTGGACACCTACGTAGCTGCAGTCCCAAGAAGGCGCCGGACTGTGAAACATGTGCCAAATTAGGTTTGTTTACCAGCAGTTTAAGAGCACGAGATGAGCCAGCTCCTTGATTCATTTCCGCAGTGCTCAATTGGAGATTCTCCAGATAGCGAGCCACGGCACGCACGTTTCAACTCGAGCCGGTAGAAACTCTGACAGCTTGCGGTTGCATCTGCGATGTTGATTGAATGGACACCACAGCAGTTTGGATCAAATGGAAATTCGGCATACTCGGAAATGAATGCGGCTGTTGCGAGACACAAGTTTTTTGACAGAGATGAACAGAGGGAGTCGATAAAAATGCTTGGACTTGAAACCAGTGTTTAAATCCGTACATTTGAAGGTCAAGACGGTAGCGAACATGAGGGAAAAGGTCCGAAGGGGATAAAGCCAAACATATCCAAATGATTCTATCACAAACCCAGTTGGCGACTTTTCGCCCCCCAACACGTGATTCTCAAACAGGTAATTCGCGTGTCGTATTTGTCCCCACCTAAATTCGGTATCTCTCTCGTGAACTGGCTCACCGGAGCGCGAGCTGCCATTGTTCTTCACAATGGGGGCGCTGCCAGAGGTGGCATTGAAGCAAATTTGAATCTAAGTGGATATTCACACTTTTTTTTTGTATCTGAGGCTGGAGTTTCATAAAAAATCTATTGAGTATTCATTCGGCATTGATGCAATACAAACAGTAATTTACAGTGCCATTTCTGTGGCTAGGGGCTGAAAACAAGGGAGTATCCCGCAGCTGTGAGCAGCCGCCGGACACCGAACGCTTCGAGGATGCGTGGAGTACACGTCGCCGTGCGGCGCGCAGGGGTATTGTACGCGCCACCGTGGCGGCAAGAATGCTGTACGCGACACCGGGTGGTAGAAACGTTAAGTCCGCGTCAGAATGCCACCCGGAGGAGCAATAGCGAGGTGGCATGCTCTCGGCTCGGACACACCGAGCGGGACTGGGGGCCCCAGGTAGGGTGTGACACGGGTGGATACCGTGGGAACGCGATCAGCTACCGTACCCGTGACACCGCGGTTTTAACTGCGGGTGAAATTCGAAAAAAAAACAGCATTTTAGCTGGTTTGAATGCAATTACAGCAGTTTTTTTTTTCGCGGGTTTATCTAAACTGTACACCGTACCCGCACCCGTGACACCCGTACCCGTGACACCGCGGTATTGTGTCACACCGTGTCACACACTAGCCCCAGGGGCGGCAGAGTGTGGTGGCGTTTGACTGCCTGTTGGGCACATCGGTAGCGTCGGGGGAGGGCACGAGCAGGGGAGAGGAGGCAGCGGGTGGTGGTGGAGGATGAAAGAGAATGATTGTTTGGACAGTAAACACGAGCCGGCTCGACTTCTGTCGCCAAATCGAGGCAAGGAACAAATAGGACACGCGAATTGCCCGTTTTGGCGGCACGTGATGGGGGCGAAATCTCAAAAACTCACAAACCCGCGCAAAATGGCTGTAGCTATCAAGGACTGGAGGAGAGAGAGCAAGATGGAGTATGCTCAAAGGAGATAAGGCCAAACAACACCCAATGAATTGGGCACATAATCTTAAGTATACGAGTAATGTGGCGATGCATCGCCACTGGCAAATACTCGGCCCGGCTTTTTGCCGGCTTCAAGTTCCGTCTTGCCTCAGGCTCTAACTTCCGTCCGTCTGGTTACCATCTGGGTTTTTACTATGCATTCCAAGTGTTCTCCACGACAGGTCCCATACTCCATTTTCATGAAGGTAGCCTGTGTAATAGCATTCTGAGAGCTTCCCTGAGACGCAGCGCCGTGTTATTCTGGGCTTGTCGTATTATGGCGTCAAAGCTGTCACTGCGGCGTCTACCATCTCTTTCTCCTCCCACCACCATCCATGGACAATCTACCGCACGAAAGTGCCGACTCCACTATGAACTCGGCTCCACACACTCTTGAATCGCACTCGTAAGTCCTACTCCTTCTGAACTGTGTGGATCTATCCTGTCGGTGTCGCCCAATCCAGCCAGGGAAGCGTGATGTTCTCGGGCAATCACGCCTTCACAGTGAACGGTGGGACTTTCACAAGCGTCACAAATCAAAACACTGCGAGTGTACCTTCGGGTGATTCTGCTCTGCTTCTTAACTTCTGTGAGATCCTTAATCATTAATCCTGGGTAGACTTTCGAATGATTCCGCTCGGAGATATCGACCTGCGACATGAAATACAAGTTGACAGGAACACAGGTGTTGTAGGTCGTCAACGCGAGCGGACATGTATCCGTCGGATATACACCGCTAAAGTGGAAGGCCGAAAGTCGAAAGTGACGGTCGCCATGTACCAAGGGAACGGCGCAGAAGAGGTGTGTTCCGTTCTCTTGTCCTGACATTGTCTCCGAAAAACCGCTGTAGGAATGGCAGCAAGCTATTAAGAAACATAGATCGATTCGGTAAGTTTTATATGCACCCATTAGGTTTCCTCTCTAACTTGTGAACCCAGACACCCAAATATCATTCAAATCTGGGGCACATCAATATCGGGTAATATGCATAGCACCATCTTTCATGGTGGTACGCCTTGCGTTTTGAAAATTAACATCCGAATCAACAATCCAATTAGATCTGATACCTCTTGCGCAAATTTTGGACCTCTATAATGACTCGCCGATCAAGACGGTTTATGTTTACATGTGCAGCGTATGTGTTTCTGTCAACTATCATCTCCTGTATCTCATGTGTTGAAAGACTTTAGATTTCATAGTGAGGAGATTTCACTCTGTTGACCAGGTCCCTCAAATTTGTGCAGGCTGCGGACCATTCACTACGTTCCGGCATCGCCTAAACTTAGAAATTTAGCCGAGTCTAGCCCAAGTCTAGGAACGATCGATCAACCAGACAGATCACTAGTTCTATAGCGTATGTCGGTGACCTGGCTGACCAAGTCGTCGGTGCACAGCCACCGGGTCATCCAAATTCAAACTCCGCTCGCTCTGCCGTCTGGCGCGTGCCGAGCCTCTTTTGGCGGCTGGGTCACCGCCTCGTCGATCACAAACTCCGATCGAGTCACCAACCTCCTGGGTGTGGAAGTCACCACCTAGGGCTCCCATTAAAGGAAATCCACTACTCCGGCGTCCCATTATGGTAATTTTGCAAGTTCTTCTCGATGCGGACTAGAAAATTTTCGTTGGGATGAGGGCTTCTAGTAGGTTGCTCATCCCTTATTCCACTAGACCATAGATTTGATTAGTTACCTTTAATGCACCGCTGTGAATGAACTAAAGCTCTACGAGGCACGGACAGCGAGAATTGAATATTGCATCCAAAATTAAAGGTTGACGCGCAGCGGAGATAATACAAGGATAAAGTAGTGCTTAAATGAGCGAAAACTCACCCCGTGAGATCTATAAAACCCTGCTCCGTATTCTTCAACGCCCGATGAGCATAGACTAAGTCCTCCTCTTCAATATCAATAATGTCTGTCGCCCGTATACTTCCCCCCGCGTCGGGTTCTTCCCCCGCAAATTCATCGGAATTGTCACCGACTTCGTTTGAGCCTAACTCCGAGCCGGAATCATAGTCCTCGTCCTCGATAGCCGAAGAGAAGATAGCCGAAGAGAAGATAGCCGAAGAGAACTGTAAGCCGATGAGTGCTCATCAGTTGAGATGACAGCCAGCACCAACCCCCGTCGACGGAGACGACAAATCCCGTGTTGCAATCACAAAGATTGACTCTGGAGCACTGACAATGACGGAATCCTCATTATCGTCGCTCGAAAGTGGAAATTCCGCCAGTTTGTTGAAGTTACTGACTGAGATTCGAATACGCATGGTCTCTGAGGTAGGTGTCCCGTCATCCGGAAACGGCTTCTTTACGACTTTCACCAGTTTCCCGTTGGTGGTCGGAGTGACAAACAGTTTCTTCGCGGGATTGTACATGACATAACGCTGCAGGTACCCGTGATCGTCAGTGAAGGGCGGTGGGGTAGCGGACAAAGCACCCACTGAAGATAGCATTCTGAAAGCGACACCTGGCCAGAGAACACTGGCGAATCGTTTCTTTAGTACACTCGGGGCTCTCCAGCCGAGGTGTTCACGACAGAATGTTGAAATCTTGTGTATCGCCGGCTCACGAGGCACCCAGAGGGAGACATCCGGAGGGCTACCAAAGAACTGAGGCGCCCACGATGTTAAGGGATTTATGGACAGATCCACAACGCGTAAGTCTGGGAAAGTATCAGGAATTCCATCGGCCAACTTTGAATGACGCTTGGAAAGAAATCCAGATGAATTTGTGCGCAGTTCGGTTCGGATAGTGTTCCTCCATATGGCAAGATGTTGGTCACGTAGCGGGCCGGCGTAAGAAGTGAGAATTTGACGCAAGTCACGGCCAACACCGTGTCTAGCCAGGGCATGGGCAATCTTAGCGCCACAGTTCGGAATCCCATCGTGGTAATCTCCTCCTGCCATCAGAACAATGAGCAGTAGACCGTCTTCGTCGAGGTACAACGGCGCCGCTGCGATTGCACTAGCGTCGTATGCATGCGCATTTTTCCCGACTTTAGGTCTGGGAATTCGTTAGAAACACTCAGACATATCCAAAAAAAAGGAATAACCCGATGTTACAAATGACGCGGGTTGCACCGAAAGTGAGAGCATCGCCGTCCTCGGTGATCACCGCATCGATGAACCCAAGTTTGTTTAATTGACCAAGTTCGGCGTCTGCCTCACCGGGTGCCTTCCCTGTGGTCAGCAAAGAGCAGTGGCCTCAGAAGAAGCTCATACATCGTAGAAATAGAAGCCAAACGCTGTAATCAAGCTCTTGAGCGTGTCTGTAAATGCAAGCGGTTCCTGGGACACGTTCTTGCCCCGCTTCACTCTGGGTCGCCCCGGTCCATCGAATACAAAGATTGGGGTAACAGGCGCATTCAGGAGATTACAAAACTTGAAGAAAAAGGTCCGCAGCGCCCCAGTTTGGCCGCCGTAATATTCGGTGTGTTTGACCGCGGCAATCTGAATACTGGGTTTGGATGAGCGTTGACCAATTAATTAATATCATATTGAACTAACCTGATGTCAATACCGACTATGAGGGTTCTGAGGCCCCGATTATTTGCCTCGAAACCACAGATGGTGGACAAATTGAGGAGAGAGCGCTTCTGTGATATATCCTCGTTGTTGAGGATCTAAAACAGATTAGCCGAGGCCCAACGCATGCTGCAGACATGCAGATACCTCCCAAAGACCGTTCGCCCCCATGATTACTCGCTGAGAGGATGAAGGAAGGATAAAAGGCGAAACCCTCCTGTCTCATGTCTCAAATGAAGAACCGGAGTGATCGGAATAGCACAATCCCATTCGAGATTCATTCAATGATTGATATTCCACAGTTGACTGCACAAATGGTACGGCTACGACTTGAACTTGGGCCGTTTCTCAGGCCCAGGTCGCCGTGCATTTACCGGAGCCGCACGCTTCTTCTTCCCTGTCGTATCCGTCGAAGTTGGCTGCAGAACAAAAGCCGGACCCAGTGCCGATGTAGTCGCAAGCGCTGATGTGCTAGTGCTTGCATTCAACGGACTGGCACTGGCGGACACCGTTCCGGTGGTGCCTGGCACGATGTCCGAAGTTTCTGGCTATTTTCGATTCCTTGGATGAGATATGAATGCAAACGACTGGGATTTACTTACTTCTGCTTTCGCCTTGCGCAAGTCTGCGAGATGTTTGGTGAGCCAGTTTAAGCCCTTCGTTTTGCCGTCCACTTCCCGCATAGTATTGAGCTCGTTGATTATCACCGATGGCGACACATGCCGACGATCAGAGGAAGCGACGATCCACTCAGGGATTTCACGGAACCGCGACCAATGCTTGTGAAGCCGTTTCTTCTCCTGGTGAAGTTTAGGAAGAGCGAAGACGAGAATTAATAATCAAAAAACGTACAAGGAGGTTATTTGAAGTGCGCCATTCTGCGTGGAAGTATTTTTCTACCAATTGGAGCGGCGGCTTCACCCCAGTTTGAACGCCTGCGGAATTGTGGACCGGTTCACCGACAGCGTATGTCAACCACATGTCATCGACATCCTCGAACTGCTCAATAGTTTTCTTAGGACCCCAGAGGTCCCAACAAAGCTCTGGACGCTGTATAAGTTCAAAAACTTGTGGCCAGCGAGCGGATTTTTGTCCGAGAAGCGGGGGGAATAACCCAACGGGACCCTCTGCGGCTCAATTAGTGATTTCGCAACCGGTTTAAATTGGCGGACATACTTCGATCATAGAACGCCGCCGCCAGAGGGAGGACAAGATCTACCTGCGACGTTGCTCTCGGAGTTTCGGGGGATCGGGGACTTGGGTTTGCAAAGGCTCGTAGTGTCGAGTCACCTTCGGTTTCGTACGTGCCGGTCTCTTGTAGGTTTTGATCACGATGAAGGATAATGGGGGAGCCTGTAATATGCGGCGGAGATGAGTCAACAGCTATAAGATATGAGCCTATATCATAAAAACAAGGGACGGCCGTCACCATTACGGTGGTAATTCGCGGCAGAGAAACCCTGAGCAGGTGATAACACCGCCGTCCGGCGCTCGAACAACTCCCGAAGCTTCCTCAGCTCGATTTGCTGTGCGCTCGAGATTGAACGGAGCTCCTCTAGTGCGGTGCGTAGAAACTCGTTTTGAATACGAGTAAGATCGACGGGGTTACCGGCGTTCGCTTGAAGGAGGGACAGCTGGGTCGGGAACTCGTTTGCCATCGAGTTTTGTACTTCTGGATCCGCCAAAGCGGGGAGTCTGAATATGGCGGACTCGGGGCACTTTTTCAGCAACGCCGCGCCGCACTAGAATAATTTAGGCGTGGTCGGGGGATGGTGACAATAACTTACTTGAAACAAGTATGGTCTCAAGTCCTGGACCATAGCCCAGTGGTTTGCCGCTCCAGACAAGTTAGCCCTGTCTGCGGTGGACATGAACCCAGTAGTTGAGTCATAAAAGGGAGACAACGCACCGACAATGCTCTGGTGAATTTCCTCTACCATTGGGCACATCAACGCGAGAAATTTCTCAGGAACCCGTACATGGCGCCAGACCGGGTCATAAGATTCGTCCGCGCGATACCCAGCCGCACCCAAGATCGCCTAAATGGTGGTTAGAAATACGTAACGTAACGAGGATCACAAGTGACCTTTCTAGGAAGCGCAGGCGCATATGTGTCCTGATACGTCTGCCCACGGACCCAGCCCATCTTGGAGGTTTCAGCTGCGTCGACACTGCACGTAAAACCCATCAGTGATCCAGAATAACCGGAGAATAGATATTAAGACGCACTTCATCTCTGCTTGCTTATATCCCAGCAGATGCCGCGGCAGATGAGCCTTCAGTCTCGAGTTGAAGCCCGCGGATTTGTAGGCTTTGCAGTACAGGTTGTACAGGCTCTGCTCGTTGAACGGCACGGTCGCCGCCTTCGGCCTATGGAGAAGACGAACCTAGACATGGAGACAGGTGTTAATGTACACCTCGACATTGGTGTAAAATGAGTTTCCCTGTCGCCAGTTTTTGTTAAGGGACCAGTTAATGTCCATGATCGTCGTGAGCTGTTTGACGTCGTAGAGGTAATATAGATATAGAGCGAGGGCACCAAGAGGGCACATCTCGAGATACATGTGCGCAATGAACGCAGAATAAACCGGATTTACAACCTAGAAAAAAGATCAGTTACATATCCTGTATCGTCCTTCGAGTGCCTACGGTTCGCATCCCTCGTTTCCCCGCTTTCTCCTCACCCTGGAGCCCAAGCACGGAATAGATCACAGTTCGGCCATTCGGGTGGGTAATATTGTACGGTTGCAGCTCACACAGCTTGAGCGCTCGAAAATCGTCGCCGCGGTTACCGGACGCATGCTGTGCGGTCCAAGCCAAATGGCCAAAGATCGCAAGGCGCACTAGCAAGCATGAGTTCATAAAGAGGGGGCTAATTTCAACTTACTATGCGGATGCTTCAAAAATCCTTCGCCGATCCGATTAAGCTGGTCTGGTGTAACCTCGGCCAGAAATGTATTGGCCAGGATGTCTGGAGCATCCTCCCCATCGTCGAGGCCACTGAGAGTTGATTTAGTACTCGTAATTCGGAAGCACGAAGGATTTACTTTCTGACGCGCTCCAACGCTTCATCCATTCGCGTCTTGATCGCGTCGTAGACGATCACCGTGGTCGCAGGCCGATCTCGGGTAAGATCAAGATCATTTGCGTCCTGCTCCTTTCGAATGCGCAGCGCGCCGAAGAACATCTTCTTCATGTGGGACTAAACAACGGTTAGAGTCTTTCATTCAGCGAACGAAGGGAATACTCACAGCGCCCAGATGTGTCCCCGGTATCGGCACTCCTTTGCGAGTCCGTTTCTCGCGCTCCGCATTAAATTTAATGAATAAAAGGAGCGAGAGTTCGTCCACAACGTCGTCGCGGATCTCGTTACGGGATCGCGCGATGCCGAGGAATTCCTAGGAAAGAGATACATGTTAGCCAAGCGTTGAAAATGAGGGAAAGACTACTCACATTCCAGGCACGCACCATGGCCTTTTGGGTTTTGAGTCCGCCGGCCCTTCGATTGCCCTCCGTGCGACGGACTGCAGCGACGCGAACACCGATCCGGAACTCCTCCTGGTCCCCGGAAGCAACGCGCTGACGGGCCCGCTGCGGGGCAGCCACCAAATCGTCGCTCCCGGAGTTCCCACCAGCGGCAGCATCCAAATCATCTACATCATCCCTTTCCCCCTCGTCCAAATCCCGGAACTCCTCGTCTTCCTCCTCTTCGTCTTCGTAGCTAAGGATCTCGTACGCGTTGGAGCCGGGGACATCGAACGCTCTCAGCAATGCGGCTTCCTCAGCATCGCCTTCCTCTGCGACGGCAGGGATCTCAATCAATGGAGATTCTGGGTGGTTCTGATGCTGCTCTTGGGCGGGTGTAGACCGCAGTGGCGAAGAAACACGAGGTGCTGTGGAGTTGAGACGTCTTTGAGAGGGTCCTTGAGAGGGAGGGGTTTGCGGCGGGCTGCTATGCAGCGTGGCAACTGAACGGAACAGCGCGGTGGTTTGTGTGGTAGCGAGACTTGAATTAGGGCGGGGACCGGTGAGCGGCAGAGGCTGGGGAATACGAGACGACGAAGCACGGGCTTGATGCTCCGTCCTTCGTGGAGGTTGGGATGGAGCGCCAGCTTGCTGCGTCTGTCGTAGAAGTCGGGGCGGAGGCGGAGGACGCGATGTTGTTGTCAAGAGAAGAGGGATGCCGCCACTTAGCTCCCCACGGTTAGCTCCAGTCGCGATGCGCTGGCGGCTGCCGGAAGGCGCGATCATTGTTATCGGCGCAGGATTGGAGTTCAGCGCCGACGCAAGCACATCGTCTGCATCCGTAGCGCGCTGACGTGCAGCTGGTGCGGGATTGCGTCGGGCAGCGCTCTGAATGGCCGATGAGATGCTCGCCGGTTGAGTTGCAGACGAGGCTGCGCTTGGGCGAAACCTGGGATGTGTGAAAGAGTGCACACGGCGATCTCGATAGTCACGTACCAGCGGTCCGCGAGCGCATCGCGCAGACGGGAAAGCGTTGCGGTCTTCGGTACCACGAGATCTAGCTCGGCGCAAGCTGCGAGTAGCGGCAATTTTCGGGTAATAAGCGTCCTGTAATGCTTTGGAGTCAAAGGAAAATCCTAGAAAGTCCATTCGACGTACAGCCTCTCTTCATACCGGGCGCGCGTCTCACAGATTTTGCCGGTGGAGTCATGCTCTGGGCGGACGGCTTGCGCGGGACGGCGGGAAGTAGTGAGCGAGGCGGTTGGCGCGCCGCTGTCGGTGGAGGTAGTGCGCGAAGCTGAGGCGCCATTTAGGATAGTAACCCCATTTGTTGCTTCGCTTCGCTCGAGAAGCCTCGGATCAATAGCGCCGGCTATAGCAGCCATGCGCGAGGTTGAGCGAGGACGCGGCGGCGGAATACTTGCAGCAACGGGCGGGCGAGACAGTAGGTGCGGGACAGAATATAAATGGTAATACTCTGGCCCCTAAGCATCTCTGAGAGGTCACCACCATCAGTGACCCAGCCGCTTTCATTGCCGAGCGGTCACCCAATTTGGGTGACCCGCTCCATCAAAATACCACTGGGGAGAACTAGTGTTCTAACTTCCCTTTGAAAATGATCTGCCGTTGAGGGTGTGTACTCCTAACCCAATTGTTTTACATACGGACATTTGCGGACACCTCAATTGTGCACCTTTATTGTTCTGCAAACGGAAAGACGGCATCTGTCAAGCACAAATGAGTGGCCGCTGAGCGCTGAGTGTTCGGCAGCCACTTGATATACTTTTGATGGACTTCGGACACCCCAATTGTGCGCGGCAGCCTACTTGGACTAACACTAACATCCTTATTGTTCTGCAGATGGACGTCCGGTCAAAGAGGGCATCTTTTAGTACAAACGAGCTGCCGCTGATATTCGGCGGCCGAACTGCAGCCCAAAATTACCCTCAGTACTGTATCTCGTTATATAGCTATAGTATATGGTTACTATGTAGCTGCGTGGATCGGGGTACCTCCCCGCCACTGATGCCGCCAACTCTTGGCCATATCCACAGGGCGCTCTTTCTGAGATATCCGGATCCCCGACCGCTTCGACATGTTTGCTGCTCACATCGCGGCACCCAATTGTTTTATGTTTACGTGATGACCCTCATGGGCTTCTCACTTCGTCTCGGTGAAATATTGTACTCGGTCTCATCAAAAGTTTCCGCCGATCATGATTCCCGATGCCTTATGCCATCTTCTCAGCCATTACCTTCCAAATGGCATGCCAGCATCGTCAACAATCCAATTGGGACTCTCCCACAAAAAACCGGGTCATTGGTGCTGTACAGGCCAGGAAATCTGCTGCCCAAGCTGCTGCCATGCTTGGCATGCCAGATTGCACTGCACACAATCTCGTTACAAAGTTCAAACAAACTGAATCCACGCATGCTCACCCATGCAGCAGCCAACCTTTGGTAGTGGACAATGCTACCAAGGACCATCACTGCCATGACCAAGGTTTGGGAGTTGATTTTGGTTGAGGAAGTTGATAAATATGCTGGTCGGATGCTGAGAGTTGTTCAGGCTGTGATTGATGCGAGGGGTGGACATACCAGATTCTAAGTGCACACGTGGAAAGCTCATATGTATAGTATATCAACACTCACTTCTTGTCTCATTCTGTGAAGATTTGTTCCACTTGTGATAGTTGTTTTTTTGATCTGCGGAAACTTTGGATGAGACCGAGTATTGTTTCGGGCTTCTCGTTCAAAATGGCAATGAATGCATTCTCTGGATTCTTGAGGATTAGCCAAGCATCAGCACAGACGTTTACACCTACCGACGAAGATGCTGACGCTTCCCGTGGAGCGCTTCGGGGAAAGAGAAATGTTCGTGCCGACGTAAGCAGACACCTATAGCTGCCAGATCCCTCAACTGTACTTCCCAACACCTACCGTCTATTGTTTTGCAGGCGTCTCATCCAAAATGACCGTGGCGCGTACAGCCTAGAAGTCCTGAAGACCTTTATCATGCTGAAACGTAGCACCTCCACTGTATTGTCCCTGCTCTGCGCATCCCGGGCCGCTCGTCGCATGCACGTCCATCCTGCTGCCCTTGAATCACCGGAAATTTCAACACCCTCTGCTTTGCGACCCAGCTCCCCAGGCCTTTTTCATCGCGCGCATTCAGCTCACTGAGCAAACATCCTCGATCGGATTTTGCTGGGAATGCGAAGACGGGTTCTTCTGAATCGTTTGTGCCGACTTCGCCGCCCCGTCAGGAACGGGTCATCCCGCGCGCGTCACTCTCGCTGGGTGCTGAACCAACCTCATATTGGTACAATCCTTCGCGTGTATTGCCATCCCGCCAGCAACATCTTCCCCGCACCACGTTCAGCGCTGCGTGAGCTTGGCCATAATTGTTTCCATCCGCCTATTCCATCCCATCCCAAGAAGATGTCTGCGGGCGTCGTCGCAGAATCCCGCCCTTATCGTCTCTCGTGCTGCGGGGAAGCCAGCTCAAGTTCACGACCAGCACACTTCCCGTCCCATTCCGGAATTCTGGACTCCCTTCACTTCTCCAGTTCCTCGACCTACTACGGCGGACGACGACTGTTCAAACCTTATCTTCAAAGCTGCTCTTGGTTTTCCCTTCCATAAAGACTCCAACATGATTGACCTCGACAGCTGCCATGGATGCGCGGAGGCCGTAGGTGTCCCGTACTGTCTGCCTCCAGTTCGTGGTTTATGCACTCGGAGGCGGAAGTTTCACGCTGTCGAGCACTCCTTCTGATATGCCTCCCGGGAGCCGTCTGTGTCCTCGGTCTGCTTTACCAATTAGTGTCCGGGTTCTCGGAATCCGTCCCTGCGCCGCGGGAACCCTCCACCTCCCGCGTCTATCAACGTCGAAGCTACCATTACCTCACGCCCTCACCCAAGTCCCGAAATCGTACCTGGCTCTCCCCGTTCTCCGGGTATGTAAGTATGCTTACTGCGCAACAACAGATACTTCCAGTAA
The DNA here is from genome assembly GCA_029204335.1 of Mycena vulgaris. NCBI lineage: Eukaryota > Fungi > Basidiomycota > Agaricomycetes > Agaricales > Mycenaceae > Mycena > Mycena vulgaris. The sequence goes on from JARGYA010000462.1 coordinate 25,846, forward strand.
GATCAGACCTACCCAAATTCCGGTCCCAGGATACCAACCCCTGTGGACGAATGGCACGTCGCCCGCATCTGGTGACATAGAAGGAAGCGGAGCAACGCTATACTTCGGGAAGTGGGGGTTCGAATCCCCCCAGGGGTATGGAGAGGTGGCACGTTTTTTTCCTTGGGGCTCGTGGCTTCTGGGTATCATGACTCATGGGAGGCCTAAGATAACCCTCATCAGACAGAGGTAAGTCGTTCTGGCGGCCCTCGTGGACGTGGCGCGTCTCCAAGATTTGATCGCCTCGGGCTCTAATTAGGCTGTATCTGATACTCCCGCAAACTGAAACCCATGCAAGCGCTGCCCCGGATCGCTGTTCCTAATCTGATTTCACACAAAAGTGCACACATCGGAAAGCTTCATTGACCGTGAATTACTGCGCATATGAAGGAGTAGAGGGCCTCTGGAGATCGGAGCTCCAGCGAGAAATGGCAACTCTCCACCTGCACCGGCTGTGAGCGGAAATGGTCGCTCGGCTATCCGAGTCCCAAATCATAGAGACAAGCCCCCGTGGATGAAGGCTCGTCGCCCACATGTGACGATATTTTCCAGCGGACAACGAGAGGCGGAGGTTCGATACCTCCTGGGTTGTTCCCTTCGTGTACCGTGCCCCACGCCTTTGTCCGAACGCGCCCGCCTTCTCATTTATCCCCGACCCTGCCTCCTGCCCTTCCCCCACCTGTCCTTCCAGGGCCATGCATGGCGGAAGCAGCCACAGCCCATGCTACATAGCCATTAGCCTAGCTACCGCGTACCTTCGATATATATATATTGCACAAGATTTCTTGGAGCCGAAAAAAAAAGTGAATATGTGGCGCAAAATGCACTTGAAAAATAAGCATGTATATGTCGCGGGATTGACAAAAGTTTGTAAGTAGCGCGATCAGAAGCCGGTCAATAAAGTAGCGCAAAACCTATTCGGGTGAATGTATGTAGCGCAGAATCACACTTTTCGCGCTTCATACTTTGGTCCTTTTTTAACTCCGATAAGTAGCGCAAAGGTGTCAGTTTCATGATATAGGTAGCGCAAAAGTGAAAAACGTGAAAATGTATAGCGCATGATTAAAAGTGCACGATGACTTGTATACGGAGATACTTTATCTAGTGCCCCAGTCAATACAGAATCTTCGGATCCTACATGTCATCTGGAACGGAGGGGCCTCCAAAACTGGGATTTTGGATCCGGAAGACATCGATGCACTTCTGGCACTCCGTCCTGGAACAACCCGGTCGATGTTGCGTGGTTTGCACTCAATCTTCGATGTTCCACCGGTTCGTGGTCGATTTGGATATCCCCGTCATGTGAACGCATTACACGCATCGCTCCGCGATTATCTGGGTGACGCAAGACGGTCAGGTCTGTGGTGTGTCTCACTACCTTGGCTACAACATGATTTACTTCATTGCGTGATTGGGTGCCTTTCCTCGCCTCCCATGAGCGCCTGGACTCGCGACTTCCACTGGTAAGATAGATCGAAGTGATATGCATATGGGGCTTATAAATTGCGCAGGCGTCTAGTGGACTCATTGCCAGAATAACTCAATGATGCGACACCATCTGAATACCTGTTGGAGCTCATGCGGAATGAAACCTTCCAAGACTCCCTCTTCCTGTGCCTTGTCTCTGGATGGCCTGAGGTCGGTGATTCCGCTCATATTGGCGCTCACTCATGATATATCGTCAGCGAGGTTCGAGGTATCCGTCGGATTTGACTGAACTCTGGGAGGATCATCGCTTTGTGTCAAGACTGGCACAAGATCTGGAGCTGTACCCTTCACATGGGGAGCCGACACAAAATCGTGGCGCACCGACTCTCAAATTCGATGCAATCTATGCAGAAATCCTGTCCAAAAACCCGGATCTATTGTCCGTTCTGACAGCTGTGGCAATTGGAATGTACTTGCCACACGTTCTGGAGGTCCTTGGATTGTCATTCAGCGTACTCCGACCATTCATCGAAGTGCACCAACTCCTGGAGTTTCCGCTCCCCGCCGGCGATTCGCCGGTGCATTTTCTGATCGATCCCCACAGATCAGGCGAGCTCTGGAATAAGCAAGATAGTGCAGAAGAGATGGTGCTTCGATGGATGGTTTTCACGAGAATTGAAGGCTGGTTTTATGGGTATGTGATATTTTCGCACACCTCACCGTGAAATTTGACACCTCTGCAGAGAGTTTCTAACGCTCTTGGATCGATGTGGTCCAAATCCCAAGATACTCCTGGGACTCGAAACCCTCAACCTCTCCGCACTTTACAATGATATCACGACGGATCCCCTTCGGTTTCATGAATATTGGCTACATCCAAGACATCTTCTCCATATTGTAAATTGGCTTCGGGTGATGATTAGTTTACCGAGTGATTGTGGTAACACTGATATTTCCTCAGAGGCTCCCTGACCCTCCCACAGACATCATTCGAGTCTGGGAGGAGCAAATACTTTCCATCGAGTTGTGCTATAACGCGCTGCTCAGGGATTCCGACGAGGATTCCGCGGAGGATTCTGACGAGGACTCTAACGCTGAAGTTTACGAGGAGGGTGGACAGGAGTGAAGCGTAGGGAATACAACCCTAATTATGGAACCTTCCTTTCCTTTGCCCGATTCACCGTAGATGATGATCGAACCATGTGCATGAAATGGATACTGGCTGTGCGAACAACGATCCTCGGCCATATCTGGATTCCGACTGCGAATCATCTCCAAAGAAATGCTCCGTGCCCTGACGGCATTGTGTTAGTCGGATGAAAACCCGTAGCACCGAGGTGTATCTGCGGTCCGGTCTATACACCGCCGCTGGGGAGTTCAAGGTTTCTTTTCAACCTTGGGCCGCTGTCCCACAGACACTCTACGCATGGCGAGGTACACACAGTGAACCGGAAAGCCCCATAGCGCTGGAGCACATCCGCGAGGGAGTAATGACTGCAGATCGAAACCATACAATAGCCGAACACCCATTCGATTCGTCGTCCGCATCAGGCTATCTGCCATCCGGGAAGGACCTTTTTTTTTGACTTCTCTCATTCGTCCCGGTGAGTGTCGTCCTGCTTTTAATTCAAGAGCCAATTACTAATCATGCTGACTCCTCGCTTCACTCCTTCCGCGTCCCTCACAAGACACTCAACCCGTTGATCAGCGCTCCCTGCTCGGCAACTTCGCTCCAATTGATTTGCTAAAGCGGGTAGGGCCGGCGAGCGGCAAGGCTCGCTACCAATTGTGGTGGTATCGAAAGATTACTAAATAAGAATCGGTGTACTGTAATCGGAACAGTAGTATGGAAAGAGCGACAAGAGGAAAAAGAATGTGGTACCTCAGCGGCGATTAATGGACTAAGGTGATGTAAAGAAGAGTGGAATAGTTAGAATAGCAGCTGACACTGAAAATGCAGCGCACCAGGAACTGTTCGATTTTTACGAGATTTTTCAGTGGGCGAGACCGAATTGAACACGTCGAATGCGGCGTCTGCATCGCTGTCACACTCTCAGTGTGGCCGCGCTTCCGAGGGCTGCTCCCACTCGACGAGGGCACCTCTGGCACATCGGGCATCCAGGGTGCCCCACAACCCCAGGGTCGCGCAGCCATTCAAGAGACGGAGGGGACTAGCCTACAAAGAGGACACAGACTGGGGAAGTGATTTCTTCAATGGGAGCTGGAAGGATAGCTGCGAGTTTAGATGGTTGTTGTGGGTATATAATCATATGGCCCTTCACTCCACGCTGCGTAGATGCTAGCAAAAGGTCCTGGTTTTCTTCCTTGAGTTGAATAATCCAGCATTTAGAGCGGCATCGTGTAATCATGGTCGCTTCAATTACCGTGAGATTCCTGAGTTCCTCGGGAACAGAAACCCGGAAAGTCCTATTAGCGAGGGAGTGCGGAGAGATTCTTTTACATTTTGGGGACGAATGATGGGTGAAACAAAGCGATAGGACAGGAGGGTCTCCATTCGAGGGGAAAGAAACGCCGTCAGGTTCGACAAGAATATCACGAAGAACCCCTTCATCGAAAGGCATTGCGGGAGGATTACATTCAGGGTGCAGCCATTTGTAACGGTCGAGGACAAGGTCCTCGTGCGCTGTCAAATCGGGTCGCTTCAGGAGCTCTATATCAAATTCAGATAGGGACAGGGAGCAGTGAGAGCGTAAAAAGACGGCCTCGGCACACGAAGCACAGGTAAAGGTAGCCAGAGCTTCAGAGGATGTCTGCGCACGGAAAAGATCATTTTATCTCCTAGTCTTCGGGGCACCATCTGTGGCCATGAAGCTCGCAGACCCTTCAATTCAGCGTCGAAACTGTTCTGTGGGTCATCCTTTCCTGCTGAGCACGCTCAACACGTTTCCCTTTCCGCAGAACATTGATGTAGGACCTCAGCTTCTTACGCAGCTCTCTGAATGGATCTGAACTCTCATACGGGACGCCTAGTAACAGGCGACGTAAAGGCACCACAGTCAATTTGCTTCCGTTGAGCGCACTCAGAACATGTACTTAGAGATCAGGATCGATGGGATTAACTCGCCATTCATTGCATACTTCAGCACAATTTGGAACGGGGCCAGGGCTCTGAGTTGTTGAGGTAGCAGATCCAGTACATCGGCCAGAAACAATGTGTTCTGTTATCTTCAACCGTAAATCATCTATCTTAGCCCCAGGTGCGACGCGGATTTGGTGCAGAGCAGCTATAGAAAGGAGGACAGATCGGCGATGACTCTCAAACGACTTGAAGAAGTCAGCCACAGATGTCGAAGATGAACAATCTGTGTCAGAAGACGACACCCCGTTTAGAATTTTACGTATAGAGGCACGTAACTTCGAAACGAATGTTCCGTGCACCTGGTACAGAGATGTTCAACGCAGCAGCGACGTGCAACAGATGTTCTGTGGGCATTTTCGTGCGCTCCGCAGTAAGTACTCTGTCCAGGACAGTCTACGAAATATCGGCAGCAGATGCAAAATCTTGAGAGATGGATCGGCAGGTTGCACGCTGAGGCCTGGGTTTAATCTCACAATCATTTTCGTAGTCGGCACAAGCACCAGAGATAAGATGGTGCAACAGAGCATGACGGCACGCAATTAAACTCATATCAGTATGGGTATGGCATGGAGCTCGTGAGCAGTTTTAATTGTGGGCACATCGAAACGGCCGTATGGATTTAGGCCACCTTAATCCGATCATCGGGCGCGGCATTTGGCTCGGCACGGAGATGGCTGACTCGGAATGACAATACTACGGGAGATTTGGCAGAGAGCAAATCGACTTACGCAAAAATGAATGACCAAAATGTGATGGTCTGCGAATCCTAAAAATCAGGCGCTATAAGACCCGTACCTAAAGGTAGCGGGAATATTTGGGATCCTTCTATCGACCTTGTTCCTATCGAGGATGTAGGATGTTGCATCAAATTCCCCACCCGGCCCCGTGGTCAAACTCGGGCGCATAGATTGCCTGCGATGCGGGCAGGGGAGACTTGCTCGCCTCTGGCTCGCGGTCACCGCCTCCTCCAACCGCCATCCCCTTACACCGAGTCTCGTAAGTCCGCTTCAACTATGTAACACCCCGATCCTTCACAATTAAGCCGTCCTGTAATCTGCATCCATTGTCCCATACATCCCTATATTCATTCGCAGAGTTACTGGGATCGCAGTTCGAGGTACTGTAAGTACATCGGTATCACCTCCCCTCGCTCCTGACCGGCTTTATCAGCTTGTATACATCGCATTTCCACCTGATTCTTACTACGACTGGTTTGACATACCGCTCGCGCCTCCATTCCTGGATCGATCCCCGATACCTCGAATTGAAACCACAGCAAACCGGGATACGATGTGACGCTCATCAACGAAAAAAGGAAAGACGCACCAAGAGCGCGCCGCCCGCCGTTCCGCAAAACCCGCACACCGCATACATACCGTCGCTCCAAAGCCAGTACCGCAGTGCTTCGTACAGCAGTGACGAGGTGCGGCACGCGGATGGGATGTTCGCGGGCCGTGCCGCGTTGTTGCGCGCCATGCGATTAACGCGGCGCGGGAACGAGGGGCGTTGGCGTGTCCGTGTGCGGCACCGCCGCGGCCCGCATCCAGATCGCGAGAGCCCGCAGGCGCGAAGAATGGCGATGCGTGCGGGCGGTGCGAGTGGGGCGTCGCGATTGCGTGGGTGGGTGGGTGAGGCTGTCGACGCCGGCCGCATTCGTCAGGCCCACGTCCTGCATTCTTCGAGGGGCAGCGCGCTTCGGGGGACGTACAATAGAGACGTTAGTATCTGGGGTGAGGTGGCATTGACGAGTCCTGATTGAGGCTGGGAGAGAGTGAGTGAAAGTGACAAGGATTGAGGCGAGAGGGAGGGAGAGGGATGGATGCGAGGGAGAGGTGCGAGGGGGGCAGCGCGCTTCAAGCCGGGGGCAGAGGGCAAGGGACAGGCACACACCTCCTCGTTCACGGACGAGCCACTCTCGCTCTAGACGAACCACGCGTTCGCAGACACGGGCGCGTTGCCGCCATGCGGCGCAGAAAACTGGGACGCAGACGCGGCAGACGCATATGCAGACGGAGACACGGATGCCTGCTAGTACACTGCGGGCGCTGCAGGGAGGACGCGTGGGAGGAGGCGCGGCTGTGGCCCGGAGTGTCCGCGCAAAGATTGAGACTGCTCCCCTGCGAGTTATGGTGAGCGCGAGCGGCGGCGGCGGCGGCGGCGGCGCGTTGACGATGGTGAAGGGTGCCTGCTGACCATCTTCCTGTTCCGTTTGGCGAAGAGTCGATGATGATCCCTGCAGCTTGAAAGCAGCCCCTAAGGCGTACTTGTGGATAGGAGATTGGCACGGAGGGCGGCGGTGCGGTGGAGACGTAGTGCAGTCGGAACCGCGAGCACGGGGGGCATGTGGGGGAGACGAAGGGCGGCGCGACGCGGAAACCTCGCAACACCACTCGGAGGGCCGGCATGAGTGCAAGGCCATCGAGCTGGGATCCGCCGTTGAGACAAGCGCGTGCGTGGAGGTACTTGGATGTGGCTTTGTTGGGCAGCATAGATCGAGGCGTACTTGGGGTGCGTGATTAGCTATTGGCACGGGAGGCGGCGGCGAGGCGGGAGGCTCGGACGTAGCTCCCGAGCAGGGAGAGCGCGTGGGGAGACGGGGGCGGCGCAAAGTTCGGAGGAGAGGATGCAGCGGCAGGACACAAGAGGCTAACAACACGACGGCCCCCGGGATGACCGCTAGAACTGCGACCTCAGCGCGTTGGGTACGTAGGCAGAGGCAAGCGCACAATTTCGCGGGTCGGGTATGGGTTGCTTGAGTCTTTGCAAGTGTCTGCCAGAACTCAGTGAAAATGGGAGAAAGGAGGGTATTTAAAAGGCCGCGGAAAGACTCGGAGGGAGAGATGATGTCATCATTGCCTCCGTGCCGGCTCGGCATGCACCGCCACCTCCTTGTGAAGCCGCGAGGTTGAACGCTCTGCAAAGCCGCAGCGCAGGATTCAAGTGCATTCAGGCGGGCTTAGTAGGTCCAGACCGCCTAGCGCGTGGTGCTCCCCTGCCCTCATTCCCATCGCTCCTGTATCTCAACGGGGAGCCCGTTCGATTCGGGATCTGGTCATCCCCGTTGCCTCGCTGACTTTTGCATCTGGCGCGCATTCGAGATCCGCTGCGATGCATATTCTCGTCCGTCTCTTCTCCGACGGCAGTGTGAGAGGGATGACACGAACAACATCTCCAGTATGATGCGCTTTGAATGATGCAGCAAAAAAAGATATCACACACTTGGACCGCCATAAGCGGAGTTCCAATTGCGCTGTAGAGATGTATTTCGCGCAGAACTGCCCAGTTTTTCACTGGGGCGACTCGCTGGAGGCGTGACGACAAAGGCGCTAGAGCGGTAGACAGAGACTGAAGCGAGGATGGCGCGAGCTTTGTTTGCTACTGTAGCGCGTCGCGGTCTGTCTCACGGGTGTCAATCAACGGAATTGTCCGGGATCACTTTTGGCTGGTTCAAGCTCGAAAACGGATGCATTAAGCTATGAAAATGGCCCCAGAAGTTCAAAAAATCTCCCAAATCCATTCAGAGGGAGGTTCACCGCCAATCGAGTCTACTGTTTCTCAAATGTCCTGAACTGACAGTCAGAAAATATTCTTAACAACCTCTGACATAGGTCGGGTGAATATTTTTCAAACGTTCAACATGGAACAATCTTGATACACCTCCACAAGCTTTTTACAACATCGTGCCGGTCTTGGACAAATATAATTAGAAACGTTTATAATACTATCGGTGTGCTATGAGAACGACCTGGGAACGCCAGACGAGGGCAGACTTCACTTTAGAATGGTCCTCGGTCATAATGTCCAACCGCAAGTCGCTAGCGTTGGTTGGCCGATCAAAGCTCCACCGTGCCACGCCGGCCGTCCAAAAACTTCGAACAATTTCACCAATTTTGTACATGAATCGGTTCAGATTGAGTCTCGGAGCATGTAATACGGCTAAGTGTGTGGGACGTGCAGGAAACTTGAAAGTGAATGTAGATGTGCTTGGGATGTGGGACTCGGAAGTGTGACCAGGGTCCGTGCGCATCAAACCAAACAACTGTCAAGTTGGTTCGGTTCGCCCACAAACCAATCTCTCTCTCTTTCCTTCTCTTCCCCACACACCACCTTACTTGCCCTCGGCCTCGTCAGCCAGTTTTGTCCCGTACACCGCTCCATGGCTGTGTCAATGCAAGGGTCAAGCCTTCGCACGGCGGCGGCGGATTGTCGGTGGCCACTGGCAGATATCGATGGACAGTGTTTGATGTTGTCTGCCACTGGTTCCGAGATAAGATACGGGTTGCCGTCAATCACCAGCAGCTTTGGCCGGCCCGCCGTGACTCGTAGCACCACTGAATCCCGCTGCAAACCACTGGAGCAGACTGGAGCCCGATGCAAACCACTGGACATGTTTCATATCTCCTCTGCGGCTTTCGTGCATATTCTGTCTGCTGGCGGACCTTATTTCTATTTCTACGGAATCCTACCTTCCGGCGGCGGCGCGACGAGCCGCAAGTGCTCTGGCTCCTCGACGCTGAATTGGGCTCAGGGGGACCTCCGATAGTGCACTGTGCCTCCTGTAGCGCAATTACTATTCAGATCATATGAGGCTCAGAGATTAGCGTAAACGGCGCCGACGATGGCTCGAGATGGCTACCGACTATATTCGAGTCTCGAAACATGGGACTTCGGGTGCACCGCCAGATTGCCTTGGTCCAGAAATGCGCCGAACCGATTTCACGCTGGATGGTCTAATTCGCGGACTGGCTAAACGATTCGGCTCAGTCAACACACAAATTCGCCTACCTCCAGTCGCAGCGGCTTTTCATTGAACGCTTTTCCCGCCGTCTCTTCCACCGCAAAGACTCGGACTTTACTGTGCACCGCGTCATCAATGGTGGCTTGAGCAATGGTCACCACTTGCCACCCGCAAGTCATTACAGAGGATTATGGATAGAGCCCAAGACCGTGACCGTTCAAATGGTAATAAGGAAAAATAAACCTACGTTGGTGGTGCACGAAATCAGAGGAGGATCCAGCGATTTACGGCGGCAGGGCGTAGTAATGTGACCCAGTGTATCACCATATCACAGTGGCTGGCTGGTGCAACCAGTCCCATTGAACTCCGCTAGCTACGACAGGAACCAGTGTGATTCGGCGGCACTTCTGGGACTGGAGTCACAACTGGTTTATAGCAAAACCCGGTGGAAAACATTGGGAACCGATGGTGGTTCTGTGACAGGAAAGCCACTGAGCTCCGGTGGGTACCGGTGGAGGACGGCGGAGACGCTAGGTACATATGTGAGCCAGCAATCTCCAGTGGCATCCACTGAGCGAACATTGGCTTTCGGCACAAGCCGATGCCGACCGATGCCGATCAACCGAGTTGCCAGCTCCGCGTGTATTACTGAGTTAGGTGGGAATCCTGTGCGAGATATAGAGCGATAGGAGTACAGTTCAGCCAGGGCTGCGTTCAAATCCACGCAACGCCGTGCCCACGGTGGCTTCAACGTGGAAGTGCGGGAAATGTGGCGGTGCATGCCGGAGCGGCACCAGATCAGCGGTTCATGATGGCATCATCCTCTCCTCTTCCGTTGCTGCCTCTTGCTCACTGGTGCGTTCGCCCTCGCTCGCGGTTGCTCGACAAATGCTATAGATATGCATACCTTCCGGCTGCCGTGAAAACGCTCGGTACACGGTCAAATCGCCGTCAAGAGGCGGGTCGTTGACCCTCCCATACGAGCCAGCGCCGAACAAACTTTAACCCGCTCAGCTCTCCTCCGAAGACATCGAATCCACGGCTACGTGAATCTCCGACTCGAGGTGCTTGCGCAAATGGTTGGCTCCCATGTCCTGTTTACTAGATGCAGTCGGATCGCTCGAGATGCATAAGCTCATAACGCATACCTGCCAAATTTCCTCATAATGCATAGGATTTCAGATCCACCAAAATGCATTTCCCCACTATAGAAGCGAGCTCATACTGCATAATGCTCATAATGCATCGGATTTGGGAAAATTCCTCTTGATTTAGCAGGGAACCAACCTTATGCATTATGAGCCATCCGACTGTGCTTGTCCCTCGCTATGCGTGAATGATAACTTCCACGCAGCCCCGCCACGGGGGGGGCCTTCCTGAGCGTGTGTCCCACCATTCGTCAACTCTGACGCGTCCTTTCGGTGTGGCACGCATCAATCAGCGAATTGTTTAATTCTTCTCATCCGCGCGCTCTGTGGCGTGCTTGCCTGTCGACGTCCTTCTTCTGCGCCCAGCATCCGCGCGCATGTCATCGCATCTCGCCCTAAAGCTCCGCGGGGCTCCCTGTCTGAAGAAATTGTCTCAATTCACTTGTTCTAGAATCCCGCCCTGCCCCCGTCCAACACCTGAGTCCCTGTTCTCACCATCCACCACTCAGACACACTGCGAAGGCCATCGCTGTATGTCTTTCTCTAGGTGATGTCGCGAGGATCTTCTTCCTCCACCCACTTCCAGTCTGCCCGCTCCGCCTGCTCCGCCTGCTCCGCTCCACGTCTATTTCCCCGTTCAGAGTCTGCACATATCTTGCCTGCGCCCACGAACTCCACATTCATCCGTCATATACACACGTTATCGGCCTCAATCTACCCGGACTCGGATCCTGATTCGCTCAATCCCGCTTTCAGGTAGTCTTTTATAAACAGACGGTACAACAATCTTCGCTCGTACCTCGCGATATTGTCACTCCTGGGTTTCCGCCTCAAACCTTAATCCCAACTTGGGAATTTGATTGTGGTACCTTTTCGGCACCCTCATACCACAGACGTTCTGCGAGGGATGTATCGTCCACAAATTTGGTTTCCACTGGATACTTTAGGGATTGGTTATTGGCACGCTGAGTGGGGGATTTGGCCGATGTAATTATTTTGTTTGGTCTGAAGTTCAATCCGGGCGCTTGTGGTTATTTCTACTCGCCCGAGCATTCAAGTGTCTTGTTCGGCCAGTTTTAATGAAATTCACTTGTGTAGTTATCAATAATTACTGTATGACCGAGTCACTGAGGCTTCAGAGAACTTCAGTGTACACTGAGCCGGCTCGAAGGAAAGGTGGGAGGCATCAAATTGTTGATCTTCTTCGCGCACGTGAAGAAAATCAGTGTGCATAACTCCTTTATCATTCTTTAATCTCCCTCTGCGACGATGGGTGAAAGCTGGAGAATGCACTCCCGCAGTCTTGTGCGCTGAGGTTATGCCGACATGCCGAACCCTAACCTTTTACGATCATGCCGTTGTGCCGCGATCAAATTACCAACTTCGGGTTTAAGGTTTGGGGCAGAAACTAAGCGAGTCGATGTTGTAGTCTGTCGATTACCCGAGGAATTTGATCCGAGGTGGGCTTTAATTGCGAGCGCAACGAACAAATCTTCTCTAACACACGTGACCAGACATAGGGCTAGCATATGCAGGAAACAAGAACAAACACGTATATGGCTGACAGTTCTTGAAGCCGAGGAAAAATGCCCTGAAACTCATTCAATTTGTGAGATATTGCTCCACGGTCTGTTGCGACGAATGGGGCTTTCTAAGCGGGTTCGAACGCTGCCCATCTTTCCGGGCCTACGGTGAAAATTGGAGCTGTCTGAAAAAGGAAATTGGAGGTCTAAATTGGAGGTCTAGACCGTGGCAGTGCTGAGTCCCTGCGCGAGCCCCGCGCTTCGGCGGATCCATATTAATAATTTCCTTTTTCAGACAGCTCCAATTTCCACCGTAGGCCCGGAAAGATGGGCACCGTTCGAACCCGCATAGATGGCCCATTCAGAGAAGATTTGCTCGCTGCGCTCGCAATTATGGAATCTTAAATTTCTCCAACCCTTCAACAATGGCTACGACGTGTCTTTCTATAATTTAAAGATGGATTCACATCCAAGGCACTGGAATTCCTGGTACCGATTTAGAGACCAGGTCTACATCCAAAAATTCCCAAAGTCAGATATCACGTTATCTGTGATCCTGTGATCCGAGACCGCGGTCTAGGCCCTTCCCTTTTCCGGCGCCTCAGAAAGCGCTAATGTTTTTTCTCGATCGTGCGGTAAGTTCCGAGACCGCGATCTAGACCGTTTCCTTTTCCGGCACCTCAGAAAGCGCTAACGTTTTTTTCTCGATCGTGCGGTAAGTTCCGAGACCGCGGTCTAGACCGTTTCCTTTTCCAGCGCCTCAGAAAGCACTAATGTTTTTCTCGATCATGCAGTAAGTTCCGAGACCTCGCTCTAGGCCCTTCACTTAGGGTATGTAGCTAAGTCTCTAAGAGGTACCAGGGGTGCCCGGAGGGCCTTATGAATAAGGAACTCTGCCAGTCATTTCCCTCGCATGGCCCTCGAAATCAGAATGCCGAAATTTGATGGGCCGGCCACGTGACAAGGGCAGTATTTCGTTTCTCGTCGAACATGAGGGACACAATAATTATAATGTTGTAAATCTTGTCAGAATTCAAATGCAAGGTCTTTGGCATCTCGGAAACTGTCTATGGAGGTCCATTTGAAGCGGTGGACGGAAGCCTACAATTCAAAGTCCGATGATTATGAAATAACCCCCACCGCCTAACACAGGGCGCGCGGTAGCTCCAGCCTAGCTTTCCTGGTGCGCCTCTGCATCTCTCCCGCGCTGCGGTGGCAGACCTCTCAGTTCCTGTCTTTCCGATCCCCTCATTTTCCACGGGGACTCCTCAATTGCGCTCGCGATTCTCCGCCTCTCTCTCTAGCTCTGCTCGCGCGCATTCGTTGTTTCGACCCTGTATTTTTGACGACCAACCCTATGCATAAACCCTCGGTACCATCGCTCGATCCAAGTGGGTCTGCTTCTCCGATCCGAATGCGGCTCCTCTTCCTCGGTACTTTCACTTCCTGCTACCGATATAATAACCCTGCATTCTCCCGCAGCAGCGCAGGACATGTGCTGGGGTCATGCCTGTTGCAGCAGGTCTTATTCACGCCCGCGGTACGTAGTTCCACGCCCAATCTATGCAATGGTACTGGTCAGTGTTGCCTTCGCAGACGGAGTGGCTCGGCGAAGTACCAATTGAAGCCCTCCATTATTCGCTGTTCCTCGTGCTTGAAACTCTTAATCCGGTCTCAAGCCCCTTGATAAGGGTGCGATTATGTACTCCGCCTCAATCACCAGGGTGCTGTTCAGGGTATATGAGCCCCCATGGACGAATGGGACGCTGCCCGCATAATCTGCCACTGCGGTCCTGATTTCAATGGTGGAGGTTCGAATCCTCCTGGGGGCATGGGTCATTTCGTGCTGTTTTTTTGTTTTGTTTTATATATGCCGTGGTCGGTCTGTAAATATAAGGACGGCGACTGAATCAAGCTGAACTATCGCTGAACTCGGCGTCCCAAGAAATACATACAAACCTGTATTTCTCAGCGCAAGGCAAAAAATAATCGGTTCACCCCGTTGGATCCCCGAGCTACTAACGGCAACCCACAGCCTTCGTAGACAAAGGCACGTGGCCCGCTATCCATTAGAGTATAGGATCGGGGTTGAGCGGGAGGAGGAGGCTCGAGTCCTCCCGAGGGCGATCAGAGGGTGAGCCATGTTTCTTTCCCCCTCGAACCTTACTGATCTTCGTGCTCATCCAGCGGGGAGTACAATGCGTCCGGAGGACGGTTATTGAATACATCCCATTTGCATATGGCGGTAGCTATTACTCCGACTTCGCAAGTGCTACGACATATTGCATTACAGTATGCGTCAAAATTGCATCGAATATGGTTCAGGCTACGGGAAATGATAAGATTCCGTATGTACTTCAGCGGACCACCACTCGAGTAAATAAAAAAACACTTTTCGACCCGTGGTTTACGATAGGTTCCCGAATTGGACGGGGTCCTGCTGAAATGGCTTCATTGTAAGTAATTGACAGGGATGCCCAGCTGTCCGGTTTGATCCCTACATCGCGTTCTCGAATATACCCGTGCCCTCCGATCTGTCCTGTTGGGATCCGAACACACCGGGGTGTATCCACTTGATGTCGGAGTTGAGATTGCTGACAAAGAATAGAGGTTAAAATCCTGGGATGCAGAGCCGCGACTTGTCAGGCTCAACACCCACACAGGTGCGCAGTACTGAACAGGAGTTGAGGGAGTGGCGGTGCATGCTGAACCGGCACGTCCCGCCTGCGATGGCATCATTTCTCCTTGCTCTTGAATCTCCGCTCGCCCACGGAGATCTCTAGACCAGTAACTGTCTGTACCATGGAAGCGAGCTTGTCGATGGTACAGACCAGTCGATCTGAGTTTGAATTGACATGACAAGCGAGCTGTCCCAAAAAGGCTATGATGATGATGAAATCAATTAACGTGCTCGAGTCGCTGTAAGCGACTATGGTACACGATCTGCGGTATGTAACTATCTAACTGGGCGGGCAGGGTAGTAGTGTCCCTAACCAGATTCTGCCTGGGACACGGACGGCGGGCAAGAGCGGGCAGGGCGTGAGAGGAAGTGTGGAGGGAGAGTGGGGACTACGGGGCGGACGCGGAGCCGGTGCTCGTACGCGTGAGTAGCGGAGCACGCACTCGAACGCTCGGGGCAGCGGAGCAGGGCTCGAACGCACGGGGTTGCCTGCAGAGGGTAGATGTTAGTGGGAGGGTCATAGGTCGTGTGGCGAGTTAATAAAGTAAGAGTTCTTATAGCGAGATAGGGGGAGGGGGGATAAGCGGAGGAGTAAGGGGAAAGGGGGGGGAAATTAAGTGCTAATTGTGAGGGGGAGGATCGCGAGGGAGTCGGTGGTCAAGGGTCGGGTTCGGGGGGTGCGGAATCGCGGTAAGCGGGGAGGCGGTTGGTAGCATGTACATAGCGTAGGACGTAACGTATACCTTTATCCGTTGTGAGGAGGTAACCAATGGAGTTGGCTTTGCGCCCGAGGGCGGCGCGAAGAGGAATGCGGTGGTGGTGGAATCGGGAGCAGAAAAATAGGAAGTGAGGAACATCTTCACGACGTTGGCATGTCGGGCATAGGGGGGAGTCGGCGAGGTGAATTTTGTGGAGCCAGGCATTCAGTCCAACCATTCGCGTACGCAGTTGGACAATGAGGCTGGAGTTACGGCGCGAGAGGTTGACAAGGGGTTTGTGGTATGAGTGGACAGATGCGGAGTCGTCAAGGCGTTGGAATTTCTCGTGTCGGGGGGATGCCTCCCATGCTTTGGACCAGAGGGCGACGGTGCGTGCCTGGAATTCTGCTTTCGAGGCGGCTGCGCTGCGGGGGAGGGTGGCTTGGAAGAGGAGGGGAATGCGGGGATCAAGCGGTTCGTCACGCTGTGCGGCGGCCTTGGCTTCAGTATCCACTCGTTCGTTCGGTTCGAACTCAACGTGGCCGGGAACCCATCCGAGGTGTAGCTGGACATTTGGAATGCGGGATTTCAGACGAGTGAGTTCAGAAAGGAATTCCAGTAGCAGGTATTGGCCGGATTGCTGCCCCAAAAAGGCTATTCCGGACCGTCTCCCGTGCGTGCGACCTTTGATACAAACAACAACACATTTGCACGAAAACATTCTCCTGCTCTCAAAGCTTCAGATTTCGGCCTCGGATATTTGCCATTGACAAAATAGATACATATTTGAGTGTCTGGCGGCATGGTTTAAATATTTACAAGTAAAATGGCTCCAATTGAAGTTGCCGAGAATAACCTAATGGGGACAGGCCGCTTGTCATGTAAATTCAAACTCAGATCGACCAGCCTGTACATCGACGAGCTCGCTCTCATCTACAGGCTGGATTCGAGCCTAGGAGATATCCTAGAGACATGCGTGCGGCGACTCACTCACTGCACAGACGCAACCGCGACAACGTTTTACCCAAGATGCCTGTGGAAACGCTTCGAAGCGGAAGGCCTTTGACCGTCACCCCAGTGCGGCCCGGGGGCCAGTCGAGCTGACACGGAAGGCTCCTCACCACTACGCGCGCGCGTCACCACGATCGCCTTGCGCCGATTCTGCGAGCTTGTTCTTCCAAGTCTAACTTAACCTTCCTATGCTCCGCATCTGTGCCAATTCCCGTCCTCGGTACTCGTCGCAGTCCCACCACTATATCCTCGCGCTCCTCAGATCTCCAAATCTCTCCGTGCTTCCTTGGTCTTCTGCGTTGCCCAACCGCCGCCGAAGGTCCCTTCGGCATCCCACCAGTGATCGTTTGCGGCGGATCTTTCAAGTCTCTGCCACGTCAGTCCCTCGTCGCGGATGAACTATCGGCGCTCATGTATTGCTACTGTTGATCTCCACCCTATGCGGCAGCACTCCTGATGCCCTGTCGGTGCGCACTTCACACGCGTGACTCCGACCATCCCCGCGACGCCGCTGTCCCCCACTCCCGTCCCACACACCGACAACCCAAACTACCCCAACCAACGTCGTCATTTCATGCGCGCTCGAGATTAGCTGCATTCCACGCTCGGACTCCGCCCGCGCTTAAGCTCTCAAAACCCGATACCACCCTGAAGCCCAACAGCTCCCCTCGATTTGTTACTGCTTTGCGCATCCCGGGCCAGCTCGTTCCTACCGCCTCCGCCTCAGGACTGGATGCATGTTTATGCTGCTGCCGTTGAATCACCGGCGAAAATCACGACACCCTCCGCTTTGCGACCCCACCTTTTTCATCGTGCACATTCCTAAGCATTTAGCTCACTAAGAAAACATCGTCGATCGGAGAAGGAGCAGCTGATGCCAAAACGGCTTCTAGCAACATCTTCGTGCCGCGTTAGCTTTGCCATATCATGTCTACTCGCCTATCCCTTCCCCTCCCATGAAGTTATCTGCGCGCACCCTTGCAGAATCGCGCCATTATTATCTCGCGTGTTGTGGGGAAGGAAGCCAGCTCAAGCTCCACGATCAGCACCCTTCTCGTCCCACTCCGGAATTCTGGCCTTCCCTCCCTCTTCCAGATCCGCTGTCTAATATGCCGTTCCTGGACGCCCCTTGTTCAAAGCTTATCTTCCGTACTACGCTTCGTGCACCCGTCCCTCCAAGACTTCAACATGACTGACTTGTACAGCCGCGTCGATGTGCGGAGGCTGTAGGTACTCCTGTACTGCTTGCCTCCGATCAGTGGTTTATTCACTCACGCTGCGCCGCACTCGGAGGCGGAAGTTACACGCTGTCGAGGGCTCCTTCTGCTATGCCTCTCCGGAACCGCCCCTGTCTTCGGTCTGCTCTACCAATTAACGTCCTGGCTCTCGGAATCCGTGCCTGCTCCTCGGGAGCCCTCCAACCCCCCGCGTCTCAACGTCAAAGCCACCAAATGCCTCACACTTGTACCTGGCTCTCCCCGTTCTCAAGGGATGTGCGCCCACTGCGCGACAAGACGTAACTAAGATCAGACCTACCCAAATCCCAATCCCGAGATACGAACCCCCGTGGACGAATGGGACGTCGCCCGCTTCTGGCGTCATGGAAGAAAAGCGAGCAACACTATAATTCGGGGAGTGGGGGGTCGAGTTTGCCCTATGGAGAGACAGCACTTTTTTTTTTAGGCAACAGGTTTTTTGATTGGGCTCGTGGGTTCTGGATGTCGTGACTCCTGGGAGGCCTAAGATAACCCTCACCCGATAGAGGTCAGTCTTTCTGGCGGCAGTGCGTCTCCAAGATTTTATCCCTTCGGGTCCAAGTTATATCCGCAAACCGAAACCTATGCAAGTTGACTAAGGCATCCGAGTTCTACTTTCTTAACAACAGAGTCCGGCACGCATATGCTGCGTGCACCGACCGCGGAAATCCGTCACGCAGGCCAGCGGGTTGCCGTGCCGACTGTGAGCGAAATTAAAAGGATTGCTCGACTATCCGAGTTCCAAAACACCGAGACACGCCCCCGTAGACGAAGGGTCGTCGCCCGCATGTGGTAATATTCTCTATAGTGTACGGAGGTTCTATTCCTCCCGGGGCATTGCTGCGGATCGCTTTTTTTTTTGCATCGTTCAATGGGCATCATATTGGAGACATTGTTCACGCCAGCCCTCTCGCAGCGCCTCGGAGAAGACCCAGACGCCGGGTGCTGCCCCGCCATTCATTTAATCAGACGGTTCATCAAATCAAGTGATTTTCACATCAGACGCCTATGGAATTAGCTTTGGTCTTTGTGGGCCAAAGGCGAAGAGCTTGGAGGATTTGGACCGTGTAATATAGGGGCATCGGCAAGACTCGGCCCGTTATCCAAACGTGATCCGGACGAACATAACCACGAAATTGGGAGTTGGTTCTGCATCAGAACCACAACTTTGCGACCTAGAATAAACGACGATAAGATATGTTATACATTGTTGGACTTAGGCCACAGCCAAACCACGACGCAAGGAGTGGAACATGAGCGCGCGAGGTGAGCCGTTCTACGGTAGGCGGATTGGTCGCGGTTTGATTTAGCGTTGAATGGTCGACTTGGGTCGAGCCGGCTGAGGTGACATTTCATCGGCCGTCTGGGCGAGCTTCCCTGCATGACATGACCACTTTGAAGTCGTTTTATTAAGATAAATACGGTTTCGACCCAGGGGTTTGAGGCAGGTTGTTAAAAGAGATCCAGCCTCAAGCCGGAGAAAACCAAACAGCGCGTCTCTGATGGACTTGTAGACGTTCATCTGGCTCGGAAGGTCCCGGGTTGGAACGGGGTGCACCATGTACGTGTCCGCCGTTACTGTGAATATTTTCACATTTATTCATGTCCAAATCTGTGAGCACCACACTGGTTGAACATTTCAAGTTTTTCAGTGAGAATATGGGTGAAAAACTTCCTTACAGCTCTTTCCATATCTAATGGCACTAGCCAAATTTGAGTAAATAAGAACAGATTTGATCTACCGAGTTGCCGGGCTCATATCTCGCTCAGCTCTCAGCGGATTTGGCTGATTCGAGGTGCGTTCAGCGCAGAACTACCGACAGTCATTCCTTACTCAGTTCTCCACCGTTTTACTTGAATCTGGGTGTTTCCGAAGGGGCCGACGATGGCATTCATGCATGTTATATATGATTGTGTTCAGAATCTCCTTAACATTGTAGAACATATGTTCACTCATTCAGATCAAGGATACACTCAGGAACATCTGATCTTGGATATATCCAAAATACTATCGGATCCAGGTCTGTGCCTCCATTCTGCCTTTCAAACGAATCCAGGAAGCTGTCAATCGAGTCAGAACTGGTTGCTCAAGAAACAGTTCGGGGTGAGGTTAGAAAACGATAGGGGCAATTTTGATACACTTGGAATTTCTGTTCTACCTCTCGAGTAAGACATGGGTCGAAAGCCCTGCCTAAGCGCTTTAATTAGATATGCAAAGAGCTGTAATTTTTCACACTTTTTCACTGAAAAAGGAAGTCACGAGTACTTATGTAATCGTTCTTTTAACCAACGACACTGCGATTTTTGCGACCTCTCGATTTACTTGTCTCCGTCAATTTTTGGAATACTTTTTATCAAGGTTAGGGTTAGGATCGTAGTCTTTTGAATCCGGTTCATTAGATTGTTTTGTGACTTTTTAGTGGCTATGCGCATACGGGTGGCCGTGGGTTCGAACCAGCTCCATTGCACCTTTTCACCTGCACGTCGGCAACTTTGCACTGTGTCACCTCGCAGCCACAGTCTTCCACAGATCTATTCTATGGAATTAAATCAACGGCGGCTGCATATTTTGTCCGTTTTGGAGCAGCAAATTAGAAAGAGAGCCGCCCAAATAGCACGGAATATAATGAGTGATGATTCGAGATTCGCTGCTAGTGGGCTGCTGACCTAGGACTGCCTGGGATTTGGATGGGTAAACATTACAAATAGGGCTGCTGCGTATATAACTGCATATAAATCGGCATGCTCCACAGCACTGCAGCGATGGTTGGATTGATGCATTGATACGCTGAAAAACTGGAAGAGTGGCGGTGCATGCCGGACCGGCACCAGATCATGATCGCATCAATTTCTCCTCTTCCGTTGAGTCCCCTTTGCGATCTTTGCCGCCTCTTGCTCACTCGCCTTGCTCGCGCCTCAACCACGCCAACAGCGCAACCGGCTGCCCAAGGGTGGCCCATCCGCGATGATGTGCCCTAACTTCTGTGCTGCTCCGTGAAACAGCACCAAGTCTCCCGCACTTCACCATCATCCTTCTCTCTGCCCCAGTCCAGCACTAATCCCGATCCCCAAGAGATGCCGAGACCACACACTGCGGCAGCCATCGGCATCTCTCTAGTTGAAGAATCTCGCGCCTTCACTACCCGCACTCCTCCGATCCGCTCGTTTAATTCCGCGCTCAGCGTCTGGATCCTGCCCGGCTATTGCATGCCCACACGAACTCTGTGTCCCGGTATGAGCTTGTTCTTTTCGTTATAGTCTGTTGCTTACTGTGCCTGATAAGCGGTGTTCTGCATTTATTATGGAATGATGCAAGATGCAAGACCAAACAACCCATTTATCTCAATCATCTTGCATCGCTCGACATCAACTCTGGACAAATTTTAGCCTAGGAACTCAGAATTCACCCCTCGGGTTTCTTTTGAACAAAGCTACATTTTACATGAATTGTTGGGTTGGTTTCGCAGCATAACTCCCAGCTTTCTTCATTTCACCCACTTCCTGTTAAAATTCAGCGGGAAGAATTCCTGCGATCCAGATATTGATCCTGAATCCAATTCGATGGCTGGACTGCGCTATATCACGGCCAACGCGCCAAGTCCTTGGACGGTGCACGTGCTTCCTAAAACGGATGCTTATAGAATAACGTCACTTGTGCTGCCGCGGTAACTAAAGGACTACAATTTTTCTATCAATCGTAATTGAGACATGGCTTACTCCGTTCAGTAGTACCGCACCGATTTTCGAGATTTACTGCTTGATTTACAAACGGGAATTGCCGGTCATCTGTCATGCCGAACTTCCGGCGAACGTGGTGTCTCGCTGGCATCTTTCCTCATCACTAGCTCGATGTTGGGTCTCGGGGCTCTATCCGCATCTAACTTCTCGCCATTCTCGTTGCTCTCATTCTAATCCAATGCAGATTCAAGCTCACGTGGCCCTCCAAAACCGGTAAGCAATATATGCAGCCCTACACTGCCGTGGCTACATCAAGATGTACTGTAACTATGAATCAACACAGGGCTAGTCTAAAGTCTCTGCTAAACATCTCGCCACTGCCTAATGGAGACCTCTTCGCTGTATCCTTCCATTGCACGGCTAGGAGTGGCTGCTCCTGTCTCGCAGCCGTATGGTTCCGAAGGTGCGTGAAGGCCTCTGTACATCGCTGGGGTCGTTTCTCTTCGCCGCAGTTGCTGTACACTGCCCCCCGCCAAGATGTGTGTGCACGAGGTGGGTTGTATGCGCGCGGGGCGGGTACGCGCATAAGAAGTACGTCGCGGAGGAGCCATACACCCGTATAACGTGCGTCGGCACCTCTGCCGCCGCCGCAGCCGCCGCACACGTCGCAGAGATGGTGACGGGTGCCCGTGTCCCTGATCTCATTCACACGTGTACTCAGCACCCACTTCCGCGCCGAAGAGCTGCGTGACCGCGCGCCGGTAGAGCTACGCACAGTGCACGCAGTAAGACTGGGATGCCCATCCGCCGGACGAGCCCGCGCAGTGCACGGTTGGTTGTCTCTGCAGAGGACAAAGTCGTACCTTTACGACCCGCAGCTGCAGCCGTACCTCGTGCGGTACGAGTTGAGGCTCGCCACCAGCTTTACTGGGATGGTTCGGTAGCTGCGCGCCATGTGTCCCACACCGTTCCCCTATATACAACCCCTACGCCCTGATCTTTAACTCGATCTCTGCTTTTCGTTTCACTGCCCCTCGCCCTCCTCCCGCTGTACCTGTATGTCACTTCTTGTCCATATAACCTGTGGAAAAAATGCCGCGCGGTACATGTACCTGTATCCTATCTCCATGGATCTAGACTCACAGAATTTGCTTTGTAAGTCCCAACTTGGATCCCGGATTTATGGTTTATCTAGTGAACGGTGTAACACCACATTTTACATGGGGGGAGCATGATTCGACGGGGTGCCTGTCTATCGCGAGAATATGGTGTTTGAATACATTGTAGTGCACATGTAGAATTTTAATCTACAAGGCGGTTTGAGGGGACCGGGAGTTCCCGGTCATATGCACTGATCGACTGGTTAATTACAAACCCGGCGCCGTGACTTGCTCCTTTCTGCTCCTCCCTTCCCACCACCATGTTACCACACCATCTCGTCTCATATGCTGTTTTCTGGCTCATTTTCCTTTTCTTTGCTACCACGGCGCACCAGAGTAGCACGGAGGACACAGCCCGTCCCTCCGTGCTACTTTGACTACTCAGGGGCTACCCCTCTAGGAAGGAAGTCCGCTGGACTTCAAAAACACTTCAGTCTGCCAAACGTAAAAAACTCGCCCAGTGTGGCGCAGATGCGAATCCGAGGTAAAGAAACTACTGGTCTTGGCAGGAAATCCAAAGTCAATTCACCGAGAGCGACCGAAAGCGTCTTATCCGTATAAAATTGACTTCAACCCACATCATGCAGCTTCGGACAGAAGCACTCGGTCAAATTCGGGCGTTGACTCGCAGGATTGAGCATATGGGGGCTAAGATCAAACCCACTATCCCATGGATATGTTGCGCGCATGCATTACTGTTCAACATGCAATCTTTATTGGTCCTGATTTTCTGGGCAGGGACACGTTGGGCTCCTCAAATTCAGTGTCTGCGGCTGGACGGACGGCTGCGGCGTTACATCATGTCTAGACATGACTACCGGGTCTTGCCAACTTATCATTATGTTCACCGCCCTCAACTCAACCTGTGTGCCCGGACCGTTTGGTATTTCAGTCATCTGCGCTACGTGGTCCATAATTGGAATATTATCTTGGGCTTTGGACTTCTTCTGCTCTGATTGTTTGATTTTTCACCCCACCATGTTGCAGTCAGTCATTCCTGCGGGCGGTTTGGGGGAGGACAACATTCTCGTCTAGGACCAGCCGAATTAGTCTCTTAATCTCTTGGCCCTGCACTGACACTGAGCGAAAATCGAGAACTGGGTTTCACTGCTCACGGTGTAATAGACAAAATGATAGATGAGTTTTCAAGTCATACCGATCGGCTGTTATCGAAAATACCTTTGCGAATGTTGGTCCCGAAGTTGGCTAAATCCAATATACACAAGATAGCGGAAGTCCACGGGATCGATGTCGGTAAACGGGCCAGCACCCACGCAGTCAAGGAGATCCTCGTGAATCATGTTTGTGATCAATGTCCGGACACCGTCAGTGTGTTCGAAATCATTCCAAATAAATCTGGAAAGAAGTTGAAGGTTAAACGCGAACAGAAGCGAGTTCTGAGAGATGCACAGCGGGCTAAGAAACGAGATACAGTTCATGTTGCACTGAAATTGAAACGGAAAATACTGGGGGCCAGGAATGCAGCCAGGCGCACGAATCTTACTAAGTATTCTCTAATATTCCCGCCGAGTCTGCCTCAGCTGCAGAAGAGTACCGAATCATCACGAATATGTGTGAACGAGTCCGCCCTGCTAATTATGAAGAGACGGGATGTGCTGTATATGAGTTAGTGGTTCCGTTCCATTCAGCCAACTTACACTGAAGTCAAACTTCGACCTCAATTATGATACGCTGAATGTATCTGGCGTTACACAGAAAGACCGTACCTTCTTTGAGGCACCGATTGAAGAAATCGAGGGACCAGTCATGCTTGAGGAATGTGGGCATGTGTGTGCCGACTGTGAAGCTCGATTCTTGAAAAAGATCATGCCCTTAGCCTCTTTGGCAAATCATATTTGCAAAGGAAATATCCCTTGGCAGCTGCAGGATTTATCCTATGCCGAGAAAATTTTGGTCGCCAAAGTTCGTCACAATCAATCTGTCGTGCGCATTGTCTCGGGGCGGGGGAAATTGAGGGCAAATGCGATCACATCAAATTGTATAATATTCTGCCTCCCAGTAGAGATGAACTTAGTGGGGTATTGGCATTTGTATTTCTAGGGCCAACTAAACCGACCGAGGAGGAATTCAAACGAACACCCATACCGGTGCGAAGAGAGAGAGTGAAAACTGCTCTGGACTGGCTGAAGCTTAATCATTGTGACTACGCCAACCTGAAGATTTCCATGCAGAATCTTGCTGACCTATCGGAAAATGGGATCCCTTGCGGCGTCGACTGGAAGACGACCGAAGAGGTGAACAATTTTGGCGGTCTTTCGAGAATTTGGGCTGAATACTTGGGAAACGAAGCCTGAAAATAGTGGTCGCAGGACTCAACTTGAATACAGTCCCCTTCTCAACCACGATTAGTATTTCTGGGACCGACTTGGGGACCAGGTCTACAATTCACAATACAAAAAATTCCATCACGCGGTAACTTCCGAGACTGGTCTAGACCTGATCTTAGTCATCCATCGGCATCTGCCGTCGTACCCCTCTATCCAAAGCGCTCAATGCAAAAAATCCTGGGTCTAGATCACTTAGTCATATATACCCGCTCTTGCCCCTCAAAATGCGAAAAAAAAATCCTAGGTCTAGACCGTCGCTAAGTCATGCTTTCGCTCGGTCCGTAAAGCCCTCTATGCAAAAATTCCCAGTCCCTGGCCTCTACATACTCCGCTGTCTGTCTCTAATCAAACCAGCGGTTAACGTTGTTGACCTTTATTAATTTTTCGTACTGTCGAACTATGAACCCTGCGGACTTCACATGTGAAGCATCACATCCGTAAATTGAATGTCGGCTTGCCCGTGTTTCAGCACCAGTATCCAGTCATTCAAGTGTGCGGCACGCATGTTCTCAGAGTGATTTTGCTTGCCCAGAGTGAAGGCGCCAGAGCCAGATCTGTATATCCTTACTGCCACAGGATTTCAATTGGTTCAGCTCAGTGATATGAATAGCTAGCTGCTCATCCCAAGTGACCGTGCTTCCTTAGACTGTTCTGTGTATTTTATTTTCCAACGTACGGAACGCGTGTTCCCAAGGAACATTAAGTAATTGTGTGTCGCTTACCTAGCTAACTAATAGATAGTAGTGTTTGAATGAAACTACCTCTCTGACATCTTATATGATTTATTCAATGAAGTTGAGGTACCATGGGTGCCCGGAGGGCCTTATGAACTGAAATTCGTAAATTGTATTCAAAATAATTTAGAGCCCACCTCTGCCGATAATCCAATCGGCCGACGAACTACTTTACAGCCGATTGCAGTACCGAAGGCGCGAATCAAAATTTCCTGTTTTGGGACATTTTCAAAGAATTCCCAATATCTCAGCCAGTTTTTCACCGATCCATTTGAAAATTGGATAGATCTACTTGGCTAATTCACTCGCAATTAGTGATGGAGAGGAATTTGTGAAAATATTATGTATTACACATTTTCTGATTCCGGGCTGTTGTCGGACCCAAAGCCGTCTAGCATGCCGAGAGCATGTCCCAGCAGCGTAACATTTTGGTTTGGACACCATCTTCAACTGAGGAAACATGTGACAGAGCCAAAGGTATGGATAACCTACTTACAGCCCCTCCAGATCCTATGGATGCATCTGCCAGTTTTGGCATCAAGAGATATTGTAAGGATTACATTTATCCATGAATTTCATAGATTTATGGCTCTATCACATGTTTCCTCAGTTGAATATGGTGTCCAAACCAAAATATTACGCTGCTGGGACATGCTCTCGGCATGCTAGACGGCTTTCGGTCCGAAAACAGCCTGGAATCAGAAAATGTATAATACATGATATTTTCATACATTCCTCTCTATCACTAATTGCGAGTGAATTAGCCAAGTAGATCTATCTAATTTTCAAGTGGATCGGTGAAGAACTGGCTGAGATATCGGGAATTCTTTGAAAATGTCCCAAAACAGGAAATTTTGATTCGCGCCTTCGGTACTGCAATCGGTTGTAACTGGGAAAGAAAATTGTACATAAGTGCGAGTTCTGCCGGGCAAAGCCACGGTGTGAGGGTCCCATACGCTCTGCGTATGCCCTCGCGCACCAGCACGGCTGTGACGGACTTGACATGACACAATCACCCGATTTGGACTACAAGAATCCGCATTTGGATATTCCTCCGGGAATCTCACTCGCTGTGCCCCTTCCTGCGGGAATCCACCTCGTACAACACCAACCGCACCCCCAACGACCTCTTCCCTCAGGATATCACATAGCTCCAACGCTACGAGCATCCTCACCAACTCAATCCCACGGGATTCCGCACACATCCGTCACCACGACGTGATACGACCAAGATCCCACGGGATTACGCCGTAGCTCGCGCACCACGAGCCCCCCAGACATCTTGAATACCACCTACAGTTCGGACTTTATGAGATACAGGCTCTACCCACGGGAATCCTCCGGGATATGCCCTCTGAGAGACCTGTGTCCTCGCATTCCGCCCACGAAGTAACAACCACCGAGCTCCCGCCGGATAGAGGACGGAAACCGACAGTACGCGGGAAGATTCATCCATGTTGGGACGTGTTCGAGGCCTGAAACACGACCCAATGAGTCCACATCCCAAATCCTGCTGGTCTGTCAGCGAATCCTGCCGGAATCGACTGTTATGACGAGGTTTTGACACCAAATCCCGCCGGATTTGCTGACACAGCGATTCTATAAGCCGATGATAAGCCGTGTACAAACCACAGGTGTTTTTTCGCATTTCGCATCTTTATACTTATAAAGCACGCTCTCTCTATTCTATAAGAGGCTATCGGGAGCTCCGAACGAGTAGCTTAACAGTCACATAGCTTAGGTTCTCTATTGGCATGATCCTATGGCGGTACCTCGACTTGGGGCCAAAGTACGACTTACCGAGAACAGGACTAACTACCTTATATCAGTACCCGTGTGCGTGCAGATGAGCTGAGTGCTAGACTAGTATCAAGGAGATGGGAAGGAATACATGACATCGCGTGCAGGCGACTGGGGCGTTCCAAAGCGGCCAACTTCGAGATTGTTTACCATTGTGTCTCTTATCGAGAACAGCGCGACAAGTCACATGATGGGTCCAGACCCTTGGATGGGGCGAGACTTCTGTAAATAGACATGGACGAAGTGAGTTGCCGACGGCCGAGCGTGCCTACGCATCAGAATAGCTGTGCCGGTTAAACATCAAATCGCGATGGCACCGGCACTTACCGAGACAAGTGGAACTTTGGTCTATCACAACAACCAGACTAGCTACGGACACGGGGAAGGTGTCCACAGGTAGCCATATCATAGACGATGAAGACTGACGCTCGGGACGAGCACTAGACGAAGAAGACGCCAGCTCGGAAGCTTCCGTTCGATTAACCAATAACTCTCAAACCGATCGAGTACCAAGGAGAGCTCTGACTCATAGAGCCGGCGCGTGGCCAATAGGAGTCAGGGGATTCCCTAAGATCATCCCGCGGCTCCACGCCGGGACGGAGTGCTTTCCGAGGTGTAGTAATAGATGTGTTGTAAAGTCGAGATCCCAGTAGTATAAAAGCACGTAGTTTAGAGAGGTTCTGGAGCAGACTGCCTTGGGGTTTCGCGCACAACGGTGCAGTGACATCACTCGGTTTACCTTGTTCACATACGCAACGGCGTTGTGGCTCGGAGTTGTCGTTTAGCTCTAAGACCCAAGTGACCGTTATCTCGAACCGAGTACTGTACCTTTGGCAACGATTGGATTGGATTGGATTGTATCTGTTGAAAGGATAGAAATCGGTACGTCAATGAAATCTTTATCCAAAGATTCAAATAACGAAAACCAATTCGAATACTTTGTAGTGTGTTTGGGGGTTCGCATGGCAGGAAACCACGAGCGCGAAGATGGATAAGAAGGGTGTGAATGTGGTGGGTTCAAAATGCAATAGCTACAACCAATAGAATCTGTTCCGATATGCTGTTTGTTCCGTTCGTTCCGTGTGTTCCCGTAGAAGTTCTCGCGAGTTCCGTAAATCTGTTCCGTAAATCTGTTCTGTTATGCGAGCAAGCGAGCCAGAGAGAGGGAGCGAGAGCGAGAAAAAGGACACAGCAGGTTAAAACTGAGCGGGGTGTATTGTGTCCTACCTACTACATTTCACGTCCCTTTTATACCCTAGCTGTTTGTAGTCCAAAATACTCTACTACACTCGCAAACAGGGCAACCGTTACCACAGTGTTGCTGTGTTTCGCCCCCCCTGAGACGCTGACTTGCTCGAATCCTAGCGACAGTCGCGCCCCTTCCTAGTTCCCATGGAGTTACCAGGTCCTAGGGCCGCCCCACGGCAACCCATGGACCCGTCGTCTCCTAATCCTGCCTACGGTCGCCGTGGTTCACTCTCAGACGCGTCAAGACGCGTCGACTTGGCGAAGTGGAAGCTCGCTTGATCCGTTCTCGGGACTTCCCGGGTCACGTGTTCATGCACTGCCCGCGCCCGCGGCCTCCGACTCCGCGTGTACGCCACCATCGCGCACCAGTCTATTGTACTGGTGCGTGGTGCTTCGAATTCTCTTGGTAACGGACTCGTCTCCATTGTCCCACTGCCCGCGTTGGCACGGCAACCCCAGCAGGTCCGCCGACCCGCGGTTCCAGCTGCTTTCCCCAGTAACGCTCGGCTGTACTGAATTTTTAAAAGCGCAAAATATGCCCGCTCATCATCTCCCCTTTTCATAGAACTGGACTGTCCTCAGTCCACTCCAGAACTTATTTCCCTCCCATCCCCGCAACAGATTTACGGAAATCTCCATCCCATCAATCTCCACCAACATGCCGATTGTCGTGCCCTCCGGCATCACCTCTAGGATTCTTCCACGGGCGCTCGCCTCCGCTTTCGCTCCTTCATTCCTACCACCACCCATCTTCTGGTGGCTTGCACCCATTCCCGCCCGCTCTCCTTTGTTGTACATCAGCAGCGGCGGCGTCTTATTGTTTTCTTCATTCATTACGTCCTTCCAACTGTTAATTTCTTACGTCGCCGACTTCATCTCGCTACTCGGTTGACTTTGCGTCGCCCTTCTGGCCTACTTTTACGTCACCCTTTGCATTGTTCTTTTTGCTTTGTTTGTTTCCCTGTCCATTTGGGTCCCACTTGCTTTTCTTCGCTCGACCCTCCCATTCTTCGTCGGTTTTTGTCGTTTTGTCCCTGGTGCGTGCATTATGCTCTCCCCTTTGTCCGTTAATTGACATTGTCTGCAGCACAGCCCCTTTCTTCGAGCATAAAAGCGCCGCCTCCGCCGCCTTCACCCCATTCGCCCTTACTCCGCCTATTCCCACTTTAATCGCCCTTCGCCTTCCTTGTTTATAGTTTAACTTTTATCCCCATGGCCTCCTCATCCTCCACCTCCTCTTCTGATAACTCCGGCTCCTTGCTCTTTGCCATCTCTCGCTCGGTTCCGTCGGTTCCCCCACCCCCGGCTCCGTCGGCGTCGTCTCGTTCAACCCCGTCCACGTTCTGCAGCGGATGGCAGATCCTTTTTTCGAGGACTCAGTTCCAGTAAGTCGACCAGTCTGTTTTCTAAACTAGAATGCTGAAATGTTTCAGGATATATACGCCAACTTCCTCGCGATCACACGTTTCCACCAGCATCTCGAAACCATCATCCGACGCGGGCATGCACACGGGCTCGATGATCCTCTCCCTGGCGAAGCCGACCGCCCGTACCCTAATCGCCCGCTGGGATATCTTGGCGTCCAATGTGCGGCGTGTCCGGAAAGAGGCGTGAATATGCCCCTGGTGGTCAACATCCCTAAATATCTTCGGTGAGTCGCATACCTTTACTTACCGACGAGACAGCGCTAATGGAATATCAGGCACCTCATATCACAGCACTTAACGCTTGATGGCAACTTCAAGGCAAATTTGTTCTTCAAACGCGACGACGGCAGCGATAAAGCCCTGACGGACGGGAGAATGTATTTTCCAAAACAAGCGGAGTTCGACGAGATAGCGAAAGCCTACGTGGTCTCGGAGGAAGACAAGGTAGGTTATTTCGGATGCGTTTAGAGCCACAGCTAACGACGAACTCTAGGAAGTACCGTGTAAGGCCCATATCGGGTCTATTCGCCACCAGGGATCAGTCAGGTACGGCAATACGGCTGTGAGCGGGGTGGTCTCCTCCGCATGCGATCACGCTGTCGTGGGGGCATTCATAGACATGATCAAAGGAGAGGCGTAAGTCTTGGGCTCTGGTTTCTGAGGCCGCGCACTAATTGGGTTAAACAGTTTCGCACTCGGGACTTACGCGCAACGCGAGCACTTGAAGCACGCCAACTCACCGCCGCATGACCCAGCGACAACAACACCAACGGTCTACAGCTACGACAGTTGGTGCTCGTTCGTCGTGAACCTAGTCAACCGGGCCGTCACCATTTTCCCAGAGGAGGAATGGCTACACACGCTGCTGGCGGAGGTGGAAGGCCAGATTCCGGCAGATCACATCAACGGGCATGGACTCGATTGCCAGACTATCTGGCAGGCGGTGTATTTCGGCTGCAGGGCGCACTTTCACGGGGAGACGGCGGAGATGATCTGGGCGTTCCTAAACCCGCTGGGCTCTTCTACGCGCCAAAGCACTGGGGCTGCGCGGAAGGACATCATCAACTTTGTGATGGACGCTCGAAATCAATGGAAGGTACTTCGTCAAGGTAAGGGTTCATGGTCGGTGTAATAATATAGCTGACTTGATATTCTTACAGCGCAACTTCTTGCCGATGAGCGACTTGCCGCCCTGCAACTCTTCGAGGTGCACATGGCAGTAGTGCAGGAGCTCAGCAGTCAGCACCCTACCGAAGTACCCCGTTGGTCGCGGATGTCGCGAATAACCACCAAGTCCACGCGGGGCTCACCTCATAGTGTCTATCAGCACGAGACGACGAAAGGTAAGTCATCATGGAATATTCAGGCCTACTTGAAGCTAAAGAGATGTAGTCCTCACCATCGACAATATGTTGGCGTCTATGATTGCTGACGAACGAGAGAAAATGACGTGTGAAGACGAGTATGACCCGAGTTCATCGGTGGCTCGGTGGCTTCACGACGGAATCGGCGTTGAGCGTGAGCAGTAAGTGTTTTAATGTAATATCGGTGCCTGAGGGTGTTCTGAGTTGCGGCGATGTAGAATCCTGGTGATTGCGCTTCTGAAAAGCCACCAGGAGCATCCTTTGCAGGACACCTGGGCGACCATCACCACACTGCGCGACTCGCTGAACCTCAATCTCAAGAAATTCCGGGAACGCCAGCGAGAGATATATCCGCGTCTCAAGCTCAGCGCGCTGGACATCGACGAACCGGAACTAACAGCGATCCAACTCCCGTCATATCGCATGAAACACGGGCAACGACTTGCGACAGGTGTTGGTGCCAACGACCAAGATTTGGAGCTGCGGGAGGGCGAGATCAAGCTACGGTGTATCCAGGCCGACAGTGGCATCCTCGCGGTGCGGAGCGCCTCTCACGCGTTGTCCGCCGTGAAGAGGACGAGGGAGCTGGATTACCGGGGGCAGGCTGGGAAGTCTCGTTCCGACAGGAGCCTTCAAAAAGCGGAGCTAATGAAGGCGTACGAGATCACCATGTACAATAGGGCGCGGGATGCTCTCGTCCATTTGGGCCACCTGGTGAAGGACGCTGTGGAGCCGTATCCGCCGCTGACTCACCGGGACACGCGCAGGAAGGAAACACATTTACATCGGGCGAAGGGGGACTCTCGGGTATTCGACGGGACGGCTTGGTATTTGCAGAGTGGGGTGATGTTATCCCGGAGCGCGCTGGTCTCTTCCTTGTCGTCCCCAGTCAAGGGAAACGATGAGGGGGAGAGGGAGGAGCCACAGTTGTTAACGGGAACTCAATCGCTCAAGCGCACAGGTAGGGCAGCAGTCTGTTAATAATTTCGCTATATTGACACTTCCTCAGGTACCACGAGAACCCCGCGTCCTGCAAAACGTCTCAGGGACATGGCCCCAGACGACGTAGTCGTGGAAGCATCGTCGGCGTCCGAGGCGGAGGCCAGCGACTTAGAGAGGTCGCCGTCTAAGCTGGAGAGGCGGCGGGGGAAGGATAAAGAGAAGAAGGGCAAGGGGAAGAAGAGGGACGGATGGATATGGCTTGAAAGAGTAACGGGCGGACGGAATCTGGGAAACGACGAGAAATTGGCCGAGTATAAAATGGAAAGTAAGTGCATTGTATATCGGTGACGGCAGTTTCTGACATTTTCCCAGGTGATCGAGTGCAGTGGTTCCGCGCAGAGGCGGAGATGTATCACTGGATAGAGCAATATGAACGGAAGCATGCCGAGCTTTTCCGTGTCATCGAGAGGTACCGACGGGATAGCGTGGTTTGGGCGGGACTTGCGGACCGGGAGAGTGAGCGGATTGGAGGCGTCAATGGCGCTGTGACGTTTGCTCGCATGCAAGCTGCCATGTACAGGCGGCTCGAGCACAACGCTAAGGTGATTTTCAAGAGCCCGGACTCGGGCGCACATGCGGATTGGGTCTCAGCCACGACCTTCGACGAATTGGTCACTAAGATTGATGGGTGGCGAGAGGTGGTTTTCAAGTGGATGGATACAATGGTGGGTGCAGATTTTCGCATGCTTTCGTCTTCATTAACCACCATCTAGGAAATTCACAGGGCGTACAGGGACTTTTAGACACCCTTGTCATAAATACAGATGAATTACAGGGTTTTTATTCTAACACACGCTAACATCCCAGCCGGATGCATTCAAGGGCGAGAGAGGAATGCTTCTTTTGTGCCACCCACCGCCATTTACTTACGTGTTTCCTTCCAGTGTGCCAACACCAGTTGACATCGCGTCTACCTCATGGCCATTCGTGCTGCTTCCGACGTCGCGTGTGCTCGGCCGTGGCGGGAGCGCCTTGGCCACCTTTGAGACGCGGCACAGGTGGGCACGTGATCGCGAATGAGGCTCGGGAAAGTCAATGGTACAGTTATCCATACCAGAACTTAAGCACTTATGACTGAACTTAAGCATTCATTACAGAACTTAAGTGGTCGCGTTAAGACTTAAGTAGTCGGCGAAGACTTAAGTAGTAGATGAAGACTTAAGACATATGAACAGGTGTTAATGAAGATTTAATTAAGTGACAGGACTTGAGTACTTGGGGTTAAATAGTGGGGGACTTAAGTTCGGGTAGGTTTGGGGAGGGGGTGTGGTCCTCACATGCACAGGTGCGCCGCATGCAGGGCAGAACTTGAGTTCGGGGGGACTTGAGTCCCGCTGTGGTTCAGACCGGCATAACTTAAGTTCAGCTGCTCGTATTTCATCCACATCCAGGAGCGCGAACGCGTGAACACCGATCGTGCCCGAGTCGTAGAAGGTATGGCGGCCCGGATTGCACGCAACGTTGCTCTTGAGTACGCCAACAATCCGAACAACCAGGTCCGTTTCCTTCCATCTATGCTTGGTTCGCTTCTGAATTTCTTTCTAAGCCTGCTTCCCCGAACGATGATACTGTCTCGATTCCTTCCAGCAGCGACGAGTCTGGTGCCGATGGGCCTGAGCGCACTCTCCCGGTACGTCCTCTTCTTGAATTTCTTCTTCGCTGTCTGGTTCATTCACCCCTATCAGACTCTTCCCGCTAGCCCCATTAAAGTTGATAATGCCAGTGCCCAGCCAAGTTCCCAGGGTAAATCGCTTTTTCCACCCTTCCGTCTTGCTTTTTCATTGCTCATAGTGCGTCTAGCCACCCTTCTGTCTCCTCTTTACGAACTCGAAGCTCATTTGAGAAGGCTGTCGCTGTCGGCTCCCCGCCGGGTCCCCGTACGTATTCCTTTCCCACGGTTGTACCGGCGGCCTAACACATCTTTCTCTAGCCAAACTCTCCCTTATCATCCGCCCAATCCCTACCGGACCTCGTGCCGGACTTCACCCTCGGCTCGCGCCCATTCCCAGTAAAAGGAGACGAGTGGAAGAGGGGGAGGACACCGGTGAGAACTCCCCAATCCCAGCCTGTGTGTACTTCTCTTTTATCTGCTTTGCTTTTTCCTAATCCACTCGTCCTCAGCGAATGCCCCCTACGCAAGGCCCAGCCGTCCAATGCCATATGTTACGCATGGTTCCTCGTCCCTTCGGCCTGCCATTGCCCTATCAGAAGGCCAGCTCTGTCGGCGACTGGCTGCAGTCCAAGCAGAAATTCGCCGGTTCTCCGCGGCCCAGAAAGAACTTCTCTGGCAACTCCAAACAATCCGTCAATCGCGGCCGGTCAACCCCGCGCCCATCTCCCAAGTTCGTCTCGGTTGATTTTATTTCTTCTCTATCCTGCCAACACTTGTCTTCTGCAGGAAGATTAAACGCTGCTATTATTGCACCGCTGCCGACCACCTGGTCGCTCTCTGCCCCTTGCGCGAGCCTATTGATTAGGCTTCCATCCTTCCAGTCGTAAACCCCTTTCTTGTGAACACTTTTATACCCAATATTTATTTGAAGCGCTGGACGCTTTTATTTGATGTTCTTTTGTCTGACCCTTATTCCTCATTGTCTTCTCCAACCTCCGACCCGTCCGCCTCCTCATTTTCCTTGCTTGGCTGGAGTGACACCCCCTCAAACTGCAAGTCTTTTCCGTGGTAGGGTTCCGGTTCGTCTTCCAGTTCATCCAAGGTTTTGGCCGATACATCGAGGAGCTTCTCGATGTGGGGTCCGATGGTGAGTTTCCTCCGCTGCTCGTATGGTAAAACCCTGAATTTTCCGATCTTCTTCTGCCAGACCGCACCATTGAACTTGCATACGATGTAAGCGCCGCCCTTGGTTCTTCGGACTACTATTAATGGTCCCCACCAGCGGTCTCTATTCCTCCCACTCAAGGATCCCTCATCGACCGTGTTCCTCACGAGCACGATGTCACCGGGTTCGAACTTGTAATCCTTGATAACGTGCTTATATTTTTCAGCATAGTCCTCTGCCCCTTTAACCTTGATCGCATCCATCCTATTCTGCATTTCTTCGACATGAACGGCATGTTTGGCTAGCGCTCGAGCACGGAGTCCAATCAGCTCATCGGTTGAGACCAGCTGATCCGGATATTCCGCTATCCAGGTGGCCTCCGCGATGTCCAGGGGTAATACTGGGTGTGCACCGCAGACCGCAAAGTACGGTGAGCACCCCATTCCTCGTCGTGTAGTGACTCGATCTGCCCACAGAACCTGGTGTAGGAAATGATACCATTGATGCAAATTTCCACCCGTCGCTTTGTATAGTGACTGCCGCAAGTCCCAGTGTCCCCGCTCCACAACTCCGTTGGACTGTGAATGGTAGGGCGATACTCTTATCCCCTTTATTCCATATTTATCTTTCAAACATTTCATGGCCGCCAGGAACGGAGCTCCGTTATCGGTGACTATCCAAGTCGGGCACCCCCATCTGCAAATTATGTCCTCCAACAAGAACAACCCGATATTCTTCGCCGTCTGGTCGCGCAGGCCCCGTGCCTCGATGAACCTTGTCAGTGCGCACCTCGCATCCACAATGTACCCGCATTGGTTCGAGCGCTCCGGCATATGCATCACATCTGTATGAATTTTCTTGAAGACGCTCGGCGTCGTCGAAATGACTGGTGGGGCTTTTAATATCGCCAGCTGCCGTTTCTGACACAAGTGACAGGTCTTGATGTACCACCGCACGTCTCCTTCAAGGTCCGGCCACCAAAACCTCTGTTCCAACAGCGAGGTTGTAGCAAACCCTCCCCGATGCCCGAGCGCATCGTGTGCTGCGCGCATCATGTACATCCGGTGCTCCTTCTGCACCACCAGTCGACTTGGTGAGTCCTTCTCCCGTCGGTATAATTTCCCTTCGTTTGATAAATGGAATCGGGATGCGTAGTGGACGAAGTGCTTGTACTTCGGTCCATCTTCCATCCCTTCGGGCCTAGTCATCGGATCTTTCAACCACGTGATCACCGATACCAGGTTCTTGTCCTGGTTGCGCGCGCCTGCACTTCGCCTCTCCTCGTTATAAGGCTCCCTTGCATCTTCCTCATTTCGCAAGTCCTCATCCGGCAGCAGTTTTTCTTCGACATCCGCCATCTGGACGTAGGCCGGGAGAACCAAGTTCTCGGCCCCGTAGCTCCGTTTGACATATTCTGCCATAAACTGCTGATCCGCTCGGGCCCGACCCAATTCCTGGCCGAAGTCCATTATGCTGGTTGCAGCACCCTCCACCGTTTGTACGTAACCTCCCCGCGTGTCGATTTCACTTTGAAATTCTTCTAATTCCAGCGGCTGTTCACCGGAGTAGTCCCACTCTCCGTGTCTACTTGGTGGTCCATTTTGCTCCACATCTTCCTCTTCATTCCGGGGCCATTCTTCGTCGCCCAGCTGCGCCTCTCTTCTGGATAATCCGTCGGGCGGGAAATTCACTCCCTTGGTATGCTTGAGTTTGAACTTGAACATTAAAATCTACTCAATCCAGCGGTTGATAGTTGCGTTGGGGCCCATCCCGGGATTATTCAACATCCCCTGGATGTACTTTGCGTCCATCTCGACCACCAGGCGCCGACATCCCAGCAGCCAATACTGCATGGATTCCAAGGCCCGCTTCAACCCGTATAGTTCCCTCTTTGGTTGTGAGAACTCAGCCTCACGCCGGTTCAATGTTATTGATGCAAATTTTGCATAGTACCGCCGCTTAGGGTCATCCGGATCTGTTTGATAGATCTGGATGCCGACCGCCATCCACGAGGTATCCACAGCGAGAACAATGTCAGAGTCCCACTCGTAGTTGAGAGGTTTCAAGCATGGTACGTCCTGTAGCACCAATTTCAACTTCTCCATGGCTGACTCCTGTTCTTTGCCCCATTCAAACTCTTCTTCCTTCCGCGTTAATTTTTGAATCGGCCGAACGATCAGTGCATAGTCCTTTATGAACATGCACATCACGCCCACCGTACCCAGGAATTGACGGACCCCCGACACATCCTTCAATGGTGGCCATCTCAGCACCACCCCTATTCGGTCCGTATCCGGTCTTCGTCCCTCGAACGAACATAGGTGCCCCACCACGAAGAATTCCTCCGCACATAGCACTGATTTTACACCCGAGAAGGTACCCCCGCAGTATTTGACGCGTTGAATAACCCTATTTAGGTCCGCAAGATACTCCCAGATAAATCTGCGGATGCCCAAGTTCTCCGTGATTGTCTCGTATCCTCCACCCGCTAGCTCATACCGAGACCCTGGTCCACGGATGGGTACGTCGGCGATGTATGGCATCGTAACGTGTGGGATCTCGTCCTGCAGAATGTACGTGACATCGTCGTGGAAGATAGGGACACTATTTGTCCATCCTTGGGGCAGCTTGACCAACCGTAAAGCGCCAAAAGGTGTTTGAAATGTGGTGAAGTCTCTTGATCCCTTTGCGATATCACGGTGATCATATGCTGAAAATAAATCAAGGCATCCCCCACATGCCCTTCCCGCGAAATGATTTGCTAATTCTTCTGTAGCAGGCGGCAACCCCGAATGCGCAATGGTAACCGCGTTTAATGGCTCCAACGCGTGCACCAAGCGTATGCTTTTTCCATCTTTCTTCAAGACTCCGAAGAACTTGCTGCGGTACGAAGCATTGGAAGGTTCGTATACCCCCGCATCCAGGTGTTTCTTGATTATCTTGCAGAATTCTTCCAGTTGTCCCCGCGGAATGGGGATACTGCGTTCCACCCAAGCTTCGTGCTCAACCAGCGGGAACTCTACCGGCGGGAAGAAATTGTGACGGAAACTCCCGCGCTCGCTGTCATCCCAAGCGAACACTTGTTCGTGCGCGCCAACCAGCTCATGCAGCGCCTTCATTTCTTCTGGCCACAAGAACCCTTCATGCCGCCGCTCTAAGTCTTCCTTTCTTTCCAGCGTGTATCGCCCCTTCGGCACGAACTCCGACGGCTGCGGGTTCAACACGGGTATTCCTTCCAGCGGATCCCCTTTAATTTCCCGCCGAATCCGATACTGATCCGGCAGTTCGGTGTATACGGGCCGCACTTTCAACCCAACTGGTTTGTACTTTTTTCCCGCAAAGACCGACACGGATTCTTCCTCAGTTTCTTCTTCGGCTGGCGATTCCAAACAAGCAAAACCGAGTAGCTGCTCGCAATCGCAGCCCGCTTCTGTACCCGCTGAGTGCCAGGTCCGTCCTTCCTGTTCGGAACCCCTGATATCTTTATATCTTTTGACCGGTTCTACCAAGACATTCGCGAAGACCTTGTGCAGTACCTTGTCTATTTCTTCAAGCGCCTGAGTTCGATATCCATCGAACAGGCTGGTCGCAACCCCATCTTCTCGTATAGCCTCCGCTTCTCCTGAAGCCGCTATGTAGGCCTCAATTATCCTCTCTGCGGTCATCAACCCTCCTCTTGGTTGGTATATCTTCTCTATTCTCCCGTTCTTCTCCTCATCGAAACCCAGAATAAACGCCAGATCCTCTCCTTGACCGGGCACGGCCATATCGTCGAGGATCTGTGAAAAACCCGCTGCGAAGCGCCTTGCCGCACTTCTGGTACGTCTTTCTGTGGTTTTACTTGCTTTGGGTCGTCCTTGACTCTGTCGTAGGTTGGCACTGTCCATGATCGGCCCGTGTTTGGGTCTGTCAGCGTTAAGAGCTGGTTTCCTTCATCATGGTTCGTACGGCTCTTTGTCAACACATCAAACGGCCTCCCCAACAAGACTTTGTACGCCGGATCCCGAATGACATGGACTTGAAGATAGACCTTAAACTCCCCCCATCTAAACGGTACGTTCCGTGCCAGCCCCATTGACTTTTCGAGCTGACCATTCGCACTTTGCATGAAGATGTTGATATTCGGGTCCCAAACCAAGCCGCACACTTGCGCCTGCGCGAGTGACGTGGAAACAATTTGTGATCCTGAGTCCAGGACGCATTCCACCGGTCCCTGGCTGTTGATGTATGGAAAGGTGACCCGCAAAGGTACGGAGTCACGAGCAACATAGATTTGTTTGGGCTCTTCCCCTCCACTCAACCCTTCCAGGTATTGCAAATATGGGTCTTGCGCAACCATAGACCCAGCCGGTAACCCGCCTTCTCTCCGTGTTGTCACGAAGACCTCTTGAACTTCCGGTAAGTCGCTGACTTCAATCGCATCGCACATTAGCTGGCTGTCCGTCGCCGCTAAGTGTACTGTCTTCGCTGCCTCGACTTCGATCGGATCGGAACGAGTGTCCTGCACCCGCTCCTTTATTTGCTGTCTGGTCCTCGTGAGTTGCAACTTCTCTCCCTCCCTGAGATCCCTGCTCATTCCGAACAGATCTCCCAACTTCACGGTGACCTCTGTATTGTTGATGCGCTCCAATAACTCATCGGCAAGCCCATCCCTCTGAACTGGCGCTTTTAATTCATATGTTTTCCTAGAGTCTTCAAGATACCGCCGTTCCGTTCGACTTTCCGATGCTGGCAGAGTTCGGGCCCCAGTGTGTACTGGTTGAACGAGTCGGTACGGCAGCTCTTTTCCTCTCCCTTCTTCGGACTTATCTCCCTCTGGAGGCTTTGAGAAACTCGGTCTCGTCCGTGCCTCCTTCCTCGGGTCCTCTAAAAATCCTGTTCTGGCGGCTCCGCAAAACCCACTGTACGAGTCTTACTCCGTGTTTGAACATACTGCTCTTGCTGTCCTCCTCCAAGCTTCATCATGTTGAAGAAGGTGCGCCCCAGTTCTTCCATATTAATCGCTGGTGCTGGTGCGGCGTGGTTCGAATAGGGCTGGGCCTGTGCCTGCATCTGCATGGCCGGTCCTTGGTTGAAAGTCGGCGGAGCGGAACGGCCTTGAACTTGGTTGAGCTTCACCCTCAAGGTGCGCACTTCATCCCGGAGGCTATCAAACTCGTCTTCTTGACTTCCTCCATAAAATGACTCATTGTAGTGCTGGCCAGCCGCGCCCTTGCGCTGCCAGTATTCTTCAACCCGAGTTGCTGCCGGCCCTCTACCGCGTGGAATATAACTTCCGTCCGCGAGCCTCTGCTGTCCATCCTCCACCACTATCCACCCCTTATGTATGTGTGCCGCCTTGACCGTGCATTCTTTTGAGAAATGATCCTGACCATCGCAATAATAGCAGCCTCCTCTCTGCGTCGATGCACCATACCCTCGACCATACTGCCTGTCTTGACCATAATTATTGGCCGATCCACCCCGATTCCCCGAGTCGCGCTGCTCAGTATCTTCCTGATGAGCGCTGGTACTCTTGGCATTCTGGAAGGCCTTCAATAATTCCTCATGCGCGGCCTTGGACTGTTTCTGAGCAATAATCAAGGCATCTTTTAGGCCCGATAATTCCCCTCCGAGCTCGTCGATCCGCGCGTCTCTGCGCTCGATCTTGATAGCCGGGAATCGGTCCGAGCGTTTATACTCCGGCTCCTCCTCCTCTCCCCAGGTTGTCTCGGTGCTACCTTTATTCGCCAGGCGCTCCGCCATTTTAATCAACTCGTCCAGGAGTATTGGGTCCTCCTTGCGATGGTCGATGGTATTGGGCGCAGCCGGAGCGGGCGCATTGCCTCCTAGTTGCAGTAGGTCTTCTTTAATCAAGTTACGAGTGTTAATGGCCATTCACAGCGACTCTGCGAATCCACGTTCGAGCGCATCAAGGTAGCGGCGACACGCTTCCTTGTTCAGGATGATTGCGGGTGCTTGGCTAAGCTTGGTAACCAACATGCGATAGCGCATCCCAAAACGCTTGAGGTGTCCTTCCTCGCTGCGTTTAATCATCTTGTTTTCCGCGCACAATTTTACTAATTCCTCGAGGGTACCATCTAGGTCCTCTTTAACCTCTGGATAGGCCTTCAATACCGCCTTCTTGAAGTCCACGTAGGTTGTACCAGCCGCATACTCTGTAAGAGCGCGCCAAATTTCGCGCTTCTTGGCAGGCAAATAGCTGGTGAGCAGGCATTTCATTTCCTGCTCGTCGGTAATTTGTGCGAGGTCAACAATATCGTTGACCTGCTCAATGAAATCTTGCAGATCCTCTTTATCTTCCGTGGTGAATTTGGGAACATTTGACTCCCAAGGTCTAGGGACCCTGAAACTCGCTACACCGGTACCAGCCGGTGCTTGCTGTGGAGCTGCGTTCGCCATTGTTGGTGTGTCGGGTGTGACGGGTCTGAGTTGGAATTCTAGATCCGATGAATCGTTGTCGTCAAATTCTGGTTTGATGTCGAAGATGGACTCGTGGTCGAAAGGTAAGTCGTTGTCTGATTGGTTGTCGCTGTCGATACTCCTGACGTCGCCTGCGATGTCCAGATTATCCTGCTCTGTTCTTCTCCTTGCTGCGTACGCCGTTGAGCGTGCACGGGTTTGCTGTCGAACTTCTTCTTGTCCTTGTTCGGTGAGTGCTTGTGCCGAATTTCTGCTAGCAGAAATTGTGGGTTTAAGCTAGATTGTCTTGATGCTTGAAGATTGTGACCGGCACAATCAAATCGAATTCCAAATGAACCCCCTCGCGGTGGGCTCCAGATGAAAGGATAGAAATCGGTACGTCAATGAAATCTTTATGCAAAGATTCAAATAACAAAAACCAATTCGAATACTTTGTAGTGTGTTTGGGGGTTCGCGTGGCAGGAAACCACGAGTGCGAAGATGGATAAGAAGGGTGTGAATGTGGTGGGTTCAAAATGCAATAGCTACAACCAATAGAATCTGTTCCGATATGCTGTTTGTTCCGTTCGTTCCGTGTGTTCCCGTAGAAGTTCTCGCGAGTTCCGTAAATCTGTTCCGTAAATCTGTTCTGTTATGCGAGCAAGCGAGCCAGAGAGAGGGAGCGAGAGCGAGAAAAAGGACACAGCAGGTTAAAACTGGGCGGGGTGTATTGTGTCCTACCTACTACATTTCACGTCCCTTTTATACCCTAGCTGTTTGTAGTCCAAAATACTCTACTACACTCGCAAACAGGGCAACCGTTACCACAGTGTTGCTGTGTTTCGCCCCCCCCGAGACGCTGACTTGCTCGAATCCTAGCGACAGTCGCGCCCCTTCCTAGTTCCCATGGAGTTACCAGGTCCTAGGGCCGCCCCACGGCAACCCAAGGACCCGTCGTCTCGTAATCCTGCCTACGGTCGC
Organism: Mycena vulgaris; assembly: GCA_029204335.1. Taxonomy (NCBI): domain Eukaryota; kingdom Fungi; phylum Basidiomycota; class Agaricomycetes; order Agaricales; family Mycenaceae; genus Mycena; species Mycena vulgaris. The sequence goes on from JARGYA010000462.1 coordinate 68,388, forward strand.
CGTGGTTCACTCTCAGACGCGTCAAGACGCGTCGACTTGGCGAAGTGGAAGCTCGCTTGATCCGTTCTCGGGACTTCCCGGGTCACGTGTTCGTGCACTGCCCGCGCCCGCGGCCTCCGACTCCGCGTGTACGCCACCGTCGCGCACCAGTCTATTGTACTGGTGCGTGGTGCTTCGAATTCTCTTGGTAACAGACTCGTCTCCATTGTCCCACTGCCCGCGTTAGCACGGCAACCCCAGCAGGTCCGCCGACCTGCGGTTCCAGCTGCTTTCCCCAGTAACGTTCGGCTGTACTGAATTTTTAAAAGCGCAAAATATGCCCGCTCATCACTGTGATTGACTGTGTGACTGAATTGTGAATTGTGTGGACTCTGTTCAGCACTGCGGGTCGTATTGTGTGTGTTTTGTGTTCTGTGATTTGTGTTCTGTGTTGTGTTATATACTGCGGTCCTGCAGGAGTGTATCGTGTCCCAAACCTGGAGAAATCCAACAAACCCGTCTTAATTGACATAAACTCGCCGGCTACTGGCCGTTATTGCCTTAAAAACCCACGAACCCACCGCTTGTACGAAGTCTCGAACATAGCGCGTATTGCTCGACTTTGGTTTCACAACCCTTGTCTATCCCACTCCCCTGTTCTCTGAACAGTAAGCGATCTATTGACCTAATACTTGGTCTTTACCCCCGAACACCCGTGATTATCATTACTCATAAGGAGGAGGAGTTGTTGTTGATTGGTTGTTTAGTTGGTTATATTGGTTTAGACCTTTATCTCGGCTTCATAGTTATCGTTCCACCGCACCCCGAGTACCATCGTATCACCGAATCCTCGGGGATTGGCGCTCTCTATCCGCTGGGATCGTTCTCTAGAGAAGGTCTATGGTGCGACGGGGGCCGAAGGCTGTGTAGAGTCGGAAAAGGTATAAAAGGACCACCCATTTTAGCCAGTAGTCAGTCAATTCTTGGGCAAGAGTTTTCCCCCACTCTTCACCCAGTGTACCTTGTCCCCCAATACAAGAGTTGATCACACACACACACACACACCAGTTCACGCTTGCTCTAGGGCACTCTACTCTCCTCCCACACTTGCAGCTCCTCTTCAAAGAGCTCGCGCTTCATCATCCTCGAAAGCCTTACCTGTGCACACCTTCCTACGCAGACACATCGTCGTGCAGTGGTGGGAACCTTGTAAAGGTCTACATAGCAAATTGTCTACGACCGCAAGGACGTACCTAGCAACACCATCGCTGTACGACCAACTCTTGTCGACGTTAAAGCCACCACGGAATCCCCGACTTGGAGGATTCACGCATTCAGTCTCTCGCCCAGCACCTAGGGGAAAGGTGTTAAACCGAATCAAAGAGGAGACTTTAGGAGTTTCAGACCGTTCACCACTGACCTATCTGAACAAGTATTTCTATATTCTAAACCATCTGTTTTGTTAACCACACAGTTCCAACCGAGTACACCATCCGGACCAACATACCTGTTTCTCCACCGCCACCCTCTCTAAACTAGAAACCATCCGGTATAACCCCTAGAGGACGAACGCAGCTACACCACGAATACCATCATCATTTCACACCGTAGCACCGCGGTCCTTATCACAACGGCCCTCCTCCACCAAGTGAAAAATTCAAACATTTTTAGGACTTTTTGATTGCAAGGTGAAATTTTCGAAATATAATTGTAAAAGTACTGAAAAACTCTTAGATTTTTCATCTACTTTTTCAGTAGGGGCAGTCAGAGTAAATGATTATGGAGGGATTAACGAGGGATTATGGCAAGGATTATGAGCGGATTATGGTATTTAAAAATGACGATAATCACCCATAATCCCTCCATAATCACGGTGAATTTTGACCGCCCCGACTTGAATTTGGATTATGGACCGTGATTATTGATGCCCGACTTGCCGCGACTGCTGCACAGCCACCCGCACATCATCACATACGAAACAGCACAAGGTGGCAGCACCGAGCTCTGCTCCAGAAACGTGCAGCCGCCCGCATTCGGACTGACTGATAGAGAATACTACAGGCGCGGGTCTTACCTCTTCGAGCCTTGCTGAACGCCTCAGCATACTGCGGGTGTTGCTCAAAGAGGGTCTGCGCGAGCAGCCACTGGAAGTGCTTCTTGGGCTGTGCACCACTACGATTGACTGATCCCGGGGGTGGAAAGAGGCCGCGGCGAATATCTTCATCCTCCTCCATGGCGGTGACCAAGGACCAGGTCAATTCAGGAGTCCAGCTTGCCAGCACATCAGAATTTGGGTCGCAAGCACCAAAGACACAGGATAACGTCCTCGATAACGGCGCCGCCTTCTTTTCCATCTTCGGGTGTGTCTTCATCATCGCCCTCGCCTGACCCCAGGTCCTCATGGGCATCTGGGATCACAGTCTTGTTTTTTGGGGGTCGGCCACGGTGCTTGCAGGGGGCCTCAGTTTCTTTGCTTTCGGCAGCTGCAATGGCGGCGGCTTTCTTTGCCTTGCTCATAGTCATAGCAGCTCGCTTGGGCTTTTGTGTCGAGCCAGCCATCGTCGACGATGACTCGGAAAGCGACGGAGTGAGGGCGGGAGCAAAAAAAAATTAACTGATTTTGTTTGGTCAGCAGCCAGTTGTAGTTGACTTTAAGAAATGAAGGAAAGCATAATCCACAGTCCCTCATAATCCTTTTCGAAGCGCCTCCAGAGGCGCTTCGAGGATTATGAAGGATTATGGATTTACGGGGATTCTCCCACGCTCGAATAAATTGATAATCCTTCCATAATCACGGAGCATAATCCCTCCATAATCCTTTACTCTGACTGCCCCTAGTGAAAAAAGCATGTAAAATAAAGGAAGTTTTTCACCAAAATTTTTACTGAAAATTTCGAAATGCTCAACCAGCACCAGAGATGCCGGAGAAGAGCATGTTTTGATGATTTTCTGATGGATAAATCTATTAGTTGCGCTATGTGGCAGCCCCAAGATTATGTAACAGCTATTAGCCGAGATAAGATTGGGTAGGATTTCTCTCATGAAGGTCTTGAGTAGCCTAGCGCAATGATTTTTGAACCATTAATCCTGGGCTCTACTATGTCTTCACAATCTTGTCGGAATATGTCTAGGGGTATGCATTTCATTTTTATGTGAGCACACGTGACCCCATGACCAGAGGCGTCAACTTTCGACGCGCTCATTATGGTTGACAACAATTCTTTGGCAAGAAGTCTAGGACGTGAACTCCTCCCAGGAGTATAAATTTTTATTTTTCTCAATCTTCTATAATAGGGACTTGGAGTGCCGGTAGCAAGTTGCTGCTCGACACAGCCCAAAAAAGTTTGTTCTCAACTGCGAGAGTTCCACACATAGCACACTATTCTAGGAGGCCAAAAGCACCATTACTATGCTCATAAATGATTGTAAATTTTAGTTCTCGTTCGTTTAACAGCACGTGCGATGCCACAGCTGCCTCCGCCAGCCATCGATGATTGGCTATCCACAACTCCTGTTTTGGCTTGACTGCGAGAGTCGATCTCGCACCCGGAAAGTCCGGAAAAACCGAGCGGAGAATGGGGAGAAGGTCCGATGCAAGAGGGAGGTGCAGGGAATCACCATGCTCGAGATCCGCAAACGAGCATTTGTAAACCCTCGAATAATGAGATGTGATCCAGGCTATGAAGTCAAACATTCGGATGTCACCACTGCGGATGCGCTCCGGAAGGTTCACTATATTCAGAGTGTACTGGGTGTTCGGCCGCGAAAATAGCTGGCGGTAGTTGTTGATGAAAGCCGTTGGGAGGAATAGGAAGCAAGGTTCTTCTCCGAGGAATTTAACAGCGTGCCGCAAGTAGGCCAGCTCGGCTCGGGCATTGAGAATATTCTCTAGCAACCGAGGTATGAAGCGGGGGTCGCGTAATGCAAAAGCCAGAAAGGGGCTGGGTAATTTTTTTGTTCTTGAATTCCTTGACGAAGTGAGGGGGGAGGAGTGAAGTACTCAGCAGATTACCAAGTGCTGTGGTGTGGATTTATGTATTCTGAGAAGGACACGCTGGCAGCGAAGAGAGAGACGATGTGAATTTGAAATTTCCATTGGGCTCTACTATCTGCGGAACGAGAAAGCAGCGGGACATCATGCTGGCGGGGCGCTCAAGCGAGTATCTAGCGCCGAGAGATACACCACGTGGGGATTGCTAAATAGCGATCGGTTATATGGCAACCCCCGTTCCTCTGACACGGGGGATGCCGAATAGATTCATCCCTTTTTGACACGGAAGTACACATCACATCAATGGTTTCGAGCACAGAGAGTACTCTACTGAGAGAAATAGGTGAACAGTTCTAAAGCTCGCTAGATTGTGTAGATGTATTCCCCAACCTTCCCTGTCCTCACATCTCGCGTGTCTCCAGAGATACTATCGAGCATGAGGCTATGAAAACCTATGGTCCTATGCAAGATTTTAGTTTTCCGGCCTCAAATAAGAGATCCAAGCAGGCCGACAGGTGTAGATATGTTCTATCATTTTTGTGGAGTTAATCCTAAGCACTCACCCTCTGTGGAAATCAATAAACGGATTTTGATGCAAATTGCTGGCCTGCCAAATTCCCAAGAAAAAAATCTTGCCTAGCCTCAGTGTTAGGACACCGCAACCCTACAATTGGACAGCGACCCTTATATCACATCGCATGGGCATCTTGCATCACTACGTTCAGACCCCGCCTATACTCAGCCATTTGTAGTTTGTTGTACGTACTCGGTGTAGGCCACTACAAAGGGCTTGCCTAGGCGACTACGCTCAGGATGTTTGTAGGTCATTGTAGCCATTTGATAGCCGTGATCGGGTCACCTAAACTGATGCTGTGTAGATCAGCGTAGATCAGTGTAGCTGGAGTCTCGATTGAATTTATACAGAGATGTTCCGAGACCAATTTCTTAAAACTGTAGACTGTAGTGGGTCTGCCTAGGCGACTATGAATACCTAAGTATAGGCGGGGTCTGAACGCAGTGCATGTTTAGAGGAATTGTCGCTGTTCTCGGAAAAAAAACCGCCAATTTCTGACATATTAATACCAGAGTTCTTCGGCGCCATTTTTCAGGTGGCAGGGCAAGAGTGGGACATTCCAGAACTGCATTGAAATATCATCGACGCATTGAGCGAGTCGTTCGGCAAACACGTGCGCCTGCTCGCTCAAAAACTTCCAGGCACCGACAATGTGGAGCCGGGAGATTATATTCTTGGTTTCGGTATCGGACGTCATGGAGGGCAAAAGCGGGAATTTGGGAGCTGGGAGGGAACTTGAAGGTCAGGTCGGTCAACGGCATTTCCCACGTGCCGCCACCTAATCACCGTCGAAGTCGGAATGACCACATGAGCATCCATATGATTCTTGCGGCGATTTGGCGATAGGCCACAGCAGGAAAGGCTGTATGAGACTATGTGCATGCCGGGCGACACCTGCCGTACGCATCCAATAAAAAGGGATGATTCAGCCGTTAGCTGCGTTCATCCTTATCCTTCTGACCAGCAGAATGTCTGCCAGTGACACCGCTCTTGTCCCGTACACTGATATCCTGCGCCAGGAATGTCCCCGGTGAGCATCCACACTTCTCCGGTGCTTTCCAGCATAAACGAAATAACTGCATACAGCCTTCGCATTCTTGTAGTGGGAAAGGTACATTGATTGCTGTAATTCCAGCTATCGTTAATTTTAGCCCGTAAGTCTGGCGCAGGGAAGTCCGCGTTGATCAATGCTGTGTTCGGTGTTGAGGGGGCGACAGTGAGCAATCCATTATTACGTGGTTGTCTAAATGATCATCTTTTCTCCAGGTTGTGACGCACAGGACTCCTGGAGTGCACGACATCAATAAGCCGCTCAGTTTCCCGGAAAATGATCGTATCATCATCCACGACTCTCAAGGATTCGAAGGAGGAGAGAACTCAGAGGCAAATATAAAGAAGGTCATCGACTTTATTGATCTTCGATCCAAGGAGCCAGCGCTTGGTGACCAATTACATGCGATCTGGTTAGCTGAAGCAACCTTTCCACTGTTTACTTTTAACCCTCTTATATATACACCAGGGTTTGCGCCCAGATACCCTTTGCGGGGAGCCGAATGTTCGAGACTGGTGTAGAACGAATTTTGAAAGAATATCAGGCCACCTGTTTGTCTTCCGTCTCTGACTAGTTCCCCTCTCATGTCACCCCGTCAGTTCCAATCATTGTGGTTTTCACAAAACTTGATATTCTTCGAGAGAAGAAGGAGAAAAAACTGGAAAAGGAGCTGGAGCAACGAGACGAGGACATGGAGGACAAGGAGTTTGAGGCAGAGCTTGACACCGCCGTGGAGGAGGGAGTACAGGAACTTTGTGTCAAGCCGTTACGTGCCCTTTCCCCGGAATATCGATGGGTTGCAACCTCAAGTGAGTGTACTCGTTGACTATCGAAACCTACACTCTGATATCACTCGTCAGCCATTCGCCAGCCGCGGTTTAGGAAAACCATTACAGATTTGGTCCAACTCGCTCTTGAGCTGACCAATATAGAGAAGGTTTGGATTGAAATGGCTATAGCACAACGGTTGAGCGCTAAAGCGAGTATCGATGCCTCGATTCGGTACTACTTATTTCGCCTCCTTGCACTGCCTTGAGCTGATTACCGCCAGGATTGGAAGAAAACGTAGGACTGCAAGTGCCCTCCTTGAATATTGAGTCTGATGATTCGAGTAGGTTATTGGCGCGGCCTCTTGTCGGACATATTTCTAGGCTTCAGCATGAGAATTGTGCTGGATGTTTTGCAACAAGACATTGTCAACGTGTGGAACATGCATGATCCTGAGAACGTGAGCAATTGATTTTTACACCCCGCAACTGGTCCTCTCACTTCATCTTCACCAAATTTAGCATCTGAAAAAACCAGAGTTCCTGTCATTGTTGTCGGTGTTGGTCGAGGATTTATCTGATGAAGCCGCGTATGTGCATTCGTGACCGCTTCATTTGAATTCTGAACCCGTAATTTACAGAAACAATTATCCGTTGACCGAAAAAGCTGTGCACGCAATCATTGAGCATCCGTCGTCCATCATCATCGCTGGCCCCACAGCAATAATTGTCTTGTTCGCGGAATGGGTACGAGGGACATTTAAGAAAACGTCTGTGCCTTCCGTCTCCCCGCTATGTGGTGCTTCCTTGTCTCACCACGATGATGATATCAGGAAAAGCTCGCTACGCTGTCTAACGGCATTCATCATCGACCTCACGCTCACTATGGACATGCTTTTCTATCTTGCCCTTTCTCGGGGTCAGCCACCTATGAAAATTGGGCTCGTCAACCAGGCGCTTCGGATTTACAGGGGTAGAAAGGCGCCCGTTCATAACAGCATCAGAACATGGGCGGATGGCTTGGGCACATTCACTCACCTCGACGCAGATGTTGTGATCAAGAAGATTGCAGAGATCATAATGGAACACAGTGTGAAGCCCGAACAGTGGGAAATGCGGGAGGAGCGCTTGGACGAGTCTTGGATGACCATGGACGCACTTAGGGACAGCTAGCTTGTGGGTATGGACACGAAATGAGCATTCTAGCCATGCGATGCTCGACGGCTCACTGAGTTATGCATCTCAAATTAAGAATCCCCTCATATAAGTGTTTGTTCCTTGTGTTTTCCCCAGTCATTCGGGTCGAAGAGTATTACCGGGGCCGACACATTTCTGTGGATCATTTTGGACGAAATCCTGGAAAGAACAGTCTCATTGGATAACGCTGAAGGGTTCTGCAGAGGATGTTGAACGATTAGTGGACTATATCCCGATGGGTATGATCTGTGGCGCTGGTTTCCCTCACGGCAACTCCCGCTTACAGCCATCGGCCGAGCTCCTCCGCAACAACTGGTACTCAGCAAGTACTCATAGAAGTGGACTCCGTTTCTTTGAATTTCTGACCTACAATTCATTAGTCATCAGTGGCCCCGTCCCCTTCATAATTCCAATACAAACGGTCCCATTGGAAGCCTACGAAGATGATTATGCTTCGAAGGTCCACAATGCCACCCTTAATACAGCCTATGAGCCCCTAAGACCTTCCCATTGCCTATTCACAGGTGCGGAAATTATGTTGGGTTAATTTTTGCATTGGCTTCCAACTGTAGGAATGGCAGTTGACTTCGGCTGTGGTCGGCAAGCATTCGGCAAGCCGTGACGACGAAACACGAGTAAGCACGGAGCCCATACAACACCTTAATAACCATAAATTAATTCAGATGACCTGCCGCCACAGTCAAGCCCAAGATACACTGTCCGAACAGGTCCGAACCCGCGATGCCGGACTGCCGAGCGGACACATGATGATTTTTTTGGAAAAAAAAACTGGTGCACGACAACCTTTTCCGAAAGCGCTGTAACTGAGCACACGGAATATTTCGTGAAAAATGCTTTTATAAGGACACGTGCTTCGTCGTTCCCCTCCCTCCTTTCCCCTTCATCGCTTGCGTGCCTGCGTCGCTCGCTTCCACGCTGGATGTGCGGTATGAAAACAGGGCGGGATGGTGCGATAGCGAGTGCGCGTCAAGCATCGTCCAGCCGCTCGAAGAGTGCATCGGGATGCTGCATCGCGCGGAGTGCGCGAGATGCTGGTGTACGGAGGAGCGCTGTGCTGCGCTGGCTCCTCGTCCTTTTCTCTGCTATTCAGCGGGGGGGATGCGCTGCGGCGAGGAAACACACTTCGTCCCATCAGCACGAGCTGAGGGGTAGCGTCTGCGGGATGTGCGCAGATGGTTTGTGTGGAAGGAGCGCTCTCACTGTGTTGAGGCCCCCCGTAGACACAGGGGAGCAGGGTTTCGTCTATGTGTGTCTACATATGTCTACCCACGTAGACAGGGGGCGTCTACATCAGATCAACACACCCTTTGCAGCGGTTCGTTTACGTTAGGTCTACGTCATGTAGACACAGCATTCTCACATTGGGCTACGTTCGGCTACCTTTGTCTACTTCTGTCACCGCTGGTAGACACATGGTAGATGCCCCGGCTACAGGTACCCTGATATAAGGATGGGCAAATAGGACTGAATTCTTTAAATAACAGGGAGATTCCTGGATTGGGTTGGAGGATGGTTCAATGTTGGTTGAATGTTCAGTTAGGCCGAGTTTGGTGCATCTGATTCCGGAAACCAGTTTCTGAGAATGGTCCCCACACATCAATCCCTATCTGGTAACATCAAAACGTGAGTTCCGGAACTCCGGAGGACTGTTGAGCGTTGTATGTCAATTGACAATCACTGCCTCTTTCCTCTGTACCGCCACGACACCCCCTCCTGACTGCAAGGGAGGGTGCCCCATCGCTCAAATAACCACCCACGGACCATCCTCGAGCATCCTGTGGCTCATATTGCCCTCGGACTCCTGGTTTGTCTTCAAATTCTCCTTGCGCCGCCAGCCACACCCGCAATGCTCGATGCCACCGTTCCGCAGTGCGGTTGGCATGCTGACAGAGAGACTGTTGAAAGGTAAGAAATTGTTACACAGCAGAAAATCTCTATAAGAGATTCCCAACCACAAAACAAGATCAAGATCTTTGGGTGTGATCGAGGGTTCGCGTTGTGAGGGGGTTCCATATGCTCTGTGTATGCCCTTGCGCACCAACGCGGCTGTGACGGACTTGACATGACACAATCACCCAATATGGACTACAAGAATCCGCATTTAGACATTCCACCGGGAGTCTGCACTCACTGCACCCATTCCCATGGGAATCCACCTTGTACAACACCAACCGCACCCCCAGTGACCTCTTCCCTTGGGATCTCAGATACCTCCAACACTACAAGCATCCTCACAACCTCTATCCCACAGGATTTCGCACACATCTTGTCACCATGGCACGATACAACCAGATCCCACGGGATTATGCCATATCTCGCGCACCACGAACCCTCCAGACGTTGCTGGCACCACCTACAACTCAGATCCCATGTGATACAGACTCTACCACCGAGAATCCCATGGGATAGGCACCATGCTCCAAATCCCGCTGGTCTGTCAGCAAGTCTCGCTGGAATCGACCATTACAACGAGATTTTGACACATTATCCTGCCGGATTTGCTGTCACAACAATTCTATAGGCCAAATCCTTGGGGATTGGTTCTCTTTGCCAGCAAATCCCACTGGAATCGACCATTACAACGAGCTTTTGACACATTATCCTGCCAGATTTGCTGTCACCACAATTCTATAGGCCAAATCCTTGGGGATTGGTGCTCTCTGTCAGCAAATCCCACCGGAATCACCTATTACAACGAGCTTTTGACATATTATCCTGCCGGATTTGCTGTCACAACGATTCTATAAGCCAAATCCTTGGGGATTGGTGCTCGTCAAAAATCCGTTAGTTCCATTAATGTTCCCTGTTTCGTCCATAGTCCCGTTTCCGAATAAGCAAATTCCAGCGAGTTTAAAGCGAAAGAGAGAGAGAGAGAGATGTGCCCAATTCGAGCTCCTTATATACCCCTCTTGTTTATACTAACCAAATAAACTCCTACAAGAGCAAAGCAGGCTGCGAGGCCTGCTTAAACCCCGTTTCAGCCCCTCCAGACACTACCTATCCAGGTTAAACACGTCCCAACTGTACTGAAACACATCGGAATCTTTCCAAAATGCCTCGCATCTTGCTTTCTGGCCCTTCCTATTGGTTCTCTGGTGTCCTCGTGCCATTCTCCATTGTTCTGACACATTAAAACATGTAGAACACCTCTGCCCGGTGTGTGGTCGAGACGTGTTTCAATCCCAATCATGTTTCTAGTTCGGATCACATGACCAGTCACTGCCTCCTTTTCACAGGTTTTGATCCCCGTACACGCCACCGCCAACCCATTACTCTGGCGTCTCGGCCTTCCCATTGTTCTCCCTCTTCTTGTTTCACATCCCCTGGATTACTCAACCAGCTTCTTTAATTTATTTGACCAACTTGTGTCTTGCAATCCAGGCCTAGAACCCTTTACTTTTGGATATGCTTAGTGATGTTCAGGGCCCGGCTTCAAGCCCGAGGCCCGCCGAGCCGAGCCGGGCCCGACGTAGGGCTTGAGCGGGCCCAGGGCTCGGGCTTCAGATATCTCAAGCCCGAGCCGGCCCGCCAAGCCCGGGCTTGCAGCGGTCCGATTTGCGTGGCAGCTCCGCTCCTTCCCGTTTGCCATGCCTACACATGTGGTGGGCATGCGGTGGGACATCCGCGAATCAAAGCGGGGGAGAACAGCTGTTTCACTCACTGGTAGGATCTCCAGTCGTTGGTCGGCATCTCAGCGGATAAAAGTCGTCACAAAATGTGACCGTATGCCTTTCCTTCTACCTGCCTGCCTGCTTCCCCCATTATGGCCCCCGGCTCACGCGATAATCCCGACCCTCGCCTCATTGTCAAGACCCCTCGCATTCGCAAAACGGTTTCTGATTCCTCTTACGGAGAATCTGCTGGTTTGTGCTATTTTTACGCGTCGGAGTCGCGTCGTTTTGACGCGTTACGTCCACAGTTACCGCCATAGAAGCGCTCGTTGACCGGATCGATGCCCTCTTTCGAGCGCTTCCAACCGATGTGGCCAAGGGCACGAGGGATCCGCGTCCCGGAGGCGTTAGTGAATGATTATGATGAGCCAGAGTTTGAGCCAGAAGGGAGTACACATCCGGAGAAGGGTGGAAGTTGGGATATATTCCTGGATGAGGATCCCGATAATTATGAGCTACCTGCTACTGTACCTGTGTAATTATATTTGTTGTGGACTACTTTATAGCCATTTGAACGGTTTCCGTCTTCTCAAGCCCGGGCCCAGGCCCAGGCCCCGGGCTTGAAGCCCTGTCTGCGGGCTCGGGCTCGGGCTTGAGAAATTTCAAGCCCAAGCCGCCTGAAGCCGAGCCGGGCCCTGAACATCACTAGATATGCTGGCCAATTCCTTGAGCATAAAATTCACCCGTCCATCACTGTGAGTCTTTCTATTCCATCCTATTCAAATTTTGCTCCATCTTTGATACAAATTACGCATCCTGACACGTCGTGGGCGCGTTGGTGCGGTCCGCGACGCGTCCTATTGTGTAAGTATTACGCTGTATTTAATGTTTATACATTCGCGACTTAGTAATGCAACGAGAATTTATTTCTTGAAGCCCCTTGCCCATACACAGTTCGGGCCTGGCCATGCCACCCACCCATTCTCGACTTCATGGTGGCTTTGTGGTGCATCGCCGGAGGGTCCGGAGATCATGTGTGTGAATTACCATATGCAGAATGATGTGTGGGGACAAAACTGGCGATCTCCGGAAGCCCGGGCCTGCCAAACAAACCACGCAGCCAGTGCCGAGTGTGCCTAAAGGGGAGAACACAATAATAGAAATGCGAGGAAATGTTCAATTCACAATTCACGGTCAGTGGGAACCAGAAGATGTCCAGAGCATGTGTCTACATTTGGCCAGATGAGTCTACATGAGTCTACCTCAGGTAGACACACTGTTGCACACATAAACACAGGTAGACAAATGTCGATGTTCTGTGGCTACTCCATGTAGCCATACCTAGACATAGAACTGTGGTTACCTGTGGGTCTACGTGGGTAGACATAGTGTCTACAGGGGGCCTCAATGCAGTGTCTGGCGAGGCACAGAATGATGGGGCAAGCGAGCGGGCAGCAGGGCCTGCAGGGCCCGCGCGTGGTGGGCCACTGGCACGGACGGCACCTGGACGACAATGTGTTTTGACGTCGAGAATGGATGCAGAGGCGTCGCCCGCCGGGTACGCGTGGATGGTTCAGATCATTCGTTCTCTTTAACGAAATCTGCGGGTTTTGTTTGCATCTCTTTGGTTTTATCCCCTTGCGACTTACCTCCATCGGCTTTACTCTCGACTCCCTCTCCGACGGCCCACTTTCATCCACATCCTATGCTGCGCCGGAGAATTGTGCGCCAAGATACACAGCTTCGCAGTTCAATGTGCGGATTCGAACACCTCATTCTCACGCGGCACATAATTCCCTATCCACCGCAGCCTCAAGGCTACCGTGTAATTAACTGTGTAATTTGGGCCGATTCGTAGACAGCGACACGTCTCCAGCAGCATAATCTTCATATTATCCGATCGGGAATATATATTCTCACAGTTCGCAGTGTTGGCTGTTGCTCTTGCAGACTCTGGATGGACCCATGTAGTCTATGTTCTCCGAATGAATAAATCTCCACGCTCTGGTTAGCTCCAATGTTGACGCTCCGTGCGCGGATACTGGGATGACTTTCTGCTCACCTCGAAACCGGTACCAATTACCTATCATTTATACTCTGTGACCGTTGATCTTATCTTGTGACCAGAAATCGTGCTCAAATGGAGAGTTGATCATTTTATGGCCCTTTCAAACCCTTTCTTGGCCCTTTCTAGATTTTTTTGTGAGGTGATGCATTGAGACAGCTCCAGGAACAGTGGGTGTACCAAATTCTAGGTGCCACTCCACATCTGGGACCTATTACTTGAGTCCTATGAGGAATATCAGGGGCGATGTATGCTATGAGCCGTGATAGCGTGACTCTTTTGGGCATTTTTAACCATACGGTATGTCAGTATTTCGCAACGAAAGGAAAGGATCTACGTACCTAGGGTATCAGAGCAGCGCGGGAGCACATAAATATAAATATAAATAGAAACAAAAACTACATAAGTACGGAGTTCTTCCGGGAAAAGCCGTGGCCCTCCTCAACTAAGTTGATTGTGGATGAATTCGGGGGGTAGTGTGTCGCTTGTGGCTCAGACTTGACACGTGACAGGCTTGTGGGGAAGACACCATGTTTGGGCCAGCGACAGGCCGACTTCTAGTTATGTTATGTGGACATGTGCAGGTGTCGCTCGTGTATGGCCAAAATAACCTGGGGATAACAGTGGATTGTGAGTGCGCATGTCGAAAGGATAGATGAGTCACTGCATTTAAAGGTCACATAAACTCATCTACTGTAAGCTAACTGAATGTAGGTCGAAGCAGTGGTTCAGCCCCCAAGAACATTATATTGGGGACTGCGCTTTTGGTCACTCTGTGTAGGTGACTACGAAAGACTATACCCAGGCACATTGACCTAGACAGACCTGGTAAGACCTGGTCAGATCTAACCAGATCTAAGCAGCCCTAAACGAGCCAAGTCTAGCTCAACTAGCCATCACCATTTGTGAAGATCTGGGTCGTCAGTAGTGTTGCCGCGACTCGCGACTCCAGCCCCTCAAGTCGACTTGAGCTCATCGACTTGAGTCGAGTCAAGTCAAGTCATTGGTGTGACTTGGTTCGACTCTGGAGTCTAGGCAAGTCGACTTCCTCGACTTGGAGTCGTTCGGGTCGGTATGGATTCAAAATGGGTCGTAGGCACTCGGGAACAGACCTCCATTGATGCCTAGTATGTAGAAAACCTCAAAAAATAACCCGGATCAAATCTCTGGTCTCGGGCGATATAATTTCGAGATATTCCACAAGGTGTTGTCAGTAGTGTGCCAGTCCATTGATAGTTCAAAGAAATCCCATCTTTCAGAGTTTGTCAAATGGAGCCTCTATACATCGCAAGAAAGACGAATATTGTACCGCCATACCCCTCTGAGGTAATTCCAACCTCAATTGACCCTTTCAATGATGCTAGGAGCCTCAAAAATACATATCTAAAGAATTCCGACTCCATCGACTTGAGTCGACTTGAGTCGACTTCGAGTGACTCGGAGGAACAAAGTCGAGTCGAGTCGAGTCGAACCTTGTTTGAAGTCGACTTCGTGAGTCATGACTCGACTTTTTGAGTCGCGGCAAAACTAGTCTTCAGCTAGCCTCATGCTCGGTTTAGGAAGGCTGTGGATGCAGTGAGTCATTCATATTCGGCTTTTAAACATGAAAATTTGTTATACGATCGGAGTTATACCGCAATATTGCCAGGAGTGTTCTACCGACTCGGATGAACTTGGGAGTAAATTAATGTGAGGAGTCTATAAAAGATTTAAGGTAATACATACGGTGGAGTAAATGAAATGGAGGCACGGCGAAAAGAAGGAATGTAATGTGTAGTAATCCAAATAGAGTGGGACCACTCGATTCTACTGGGGGTCCCAGGATCGGCCTCCCGCGAGCACCCTGATTACGCCCTCGTTATCGTAACGAACGAGGAGTTCGATGGGCCTTGATGGATAGCGAAGCCGATACTCACATTATCAGCGACCGCTTAGTGGGCCGCTTCGAACCTCCAAGGCCATGAGTATAAGTTTCTTACAATGTCTTACCTGCAAGTCAGAAGGGATGTAGGGACGCCCTCGGAAACAAAAATTGAGCCCATTTGATGGAGCTGATCACAAGCTGTGCCCGCTTTTTGATGGGTACGGGATGCTGAACACGTGTTTCCTTATGTCCGCACGGCATGGCTCGTTTGTATCTCGACGACCTCTTCATCTCTCGACGACTTCCGGTGCCCAATCTGTTCGTAGGATGTCAGGCTACATCTTGGACACCTCTGGGTGCCCGCCCGACTTCTCCCTGTCACTAATCCACCCGAGCTTTGAACTCGCTTGTTCCCCAAGGCAACACCCTCGTCAATGGATTATTGGACACTACAGTGGTGCTACCATTCCGACATTCGGTTTGTGCCATCTCAACCGTTCTCTTAGTCTCTTAATGGAGAGAATGGCTGTTTCCACGCGCTGTTCCTCCGTCGCTGTGGCGTTCGGTGTCCAAACGCCGGTTTGCACAAGCCTGGCACTTCGAGTTTTTTTTTGGAGATGGACGGGCCTGGCCAAGCAATTGGTGGTTCATGTACGTTCAAATAACTCCTATGACAGTCATACCAGCTGATCTTAGATCTGCACCTCATTTTGGTGCTGCGCGGCGGCGCGCTTTCCGACGGGTGGATTTTGACATACCGACGATCACAATCTGTATCCACTAATCCATCCCATCCTGTTCATTTTTCATTCAATATGGCTCCCCCCTTCTTCAAATGACATTCTGTGGCATATTGGCCGCCTTCCGGCAACATGTAGCCTGTGTGGCCACCTGGTTTCGGCTATCCGGACGCAAGACGAGAATTTTGACTAAGAGCAGGCTAGAGGGTAGTAAGGACTACTTATGTACGTCCTCGAGGGACGCAGGGCGATGTGAATTGTGGTTGACTAGACAAGTACCGGCACTCGGCCCACTAAGCCGTTTTCGCCGTTTTGGACATGCAGGCGCAAAATATTCGCTGAGCAATCAAAACCTCACCGAATTGAGGGCCACCGACCGTAATCGATTCGTACGATGCCAAACCACACTGCAGGCTCCATAAACATCCACTTTCCTTGACTTTACGGCGCATGGAACACGAATAACCGTAAGGTGGCCCGGTAGCCAGTCGCCGATAATAGTCCTCGCCCGTGAGCCTCAGTTCTTCCGATGTTCGAGAACTTTGTTGACATGACTGAGGTCTTGCGCGGTGACAAGAGGGCGGCCCATGATGTTCGAGAGATTATTACAGTAAGAGCACGTGAGATGTGTGCGCCGTGCTCTGCGTTGCGGGAGCCAATTCCTCCCCCAAATCTGAATGTTTGCGCCTAAGTGTGCTCTTGGAAAAATTCCCTTTCTCGCTGTCGTCATTATGAGCATATTCAGACTTCTTGGAGTCCTGGGCGAAAAGTTGGATATCTACTATGCCAAGCTCATCTTCAAAGGCGGTCTCGCCGCGTGTAGGTTCCATTTGCGATGGTGCGAGTGTCACGGTAACAAAAGAACCATGTTTCAATCGTGTCTGGGATGCCATTGAAAAATTGACGGATGGGAACTACATTGAACTAGCTTCGACGCATTGAGCGAGCCGGTGGGCAAACACGTGCGCCTCCTCGTTCGAAAACTTCCAGGCGAGTCGAGAGGTAGTATTCCTGTCCTTGATCTCCCCTACGATAACTGCCACCTGAGAACTGATCGTGGCAAATTTCTCATGCACAACACCATCATGATGTCCGAGAAAGGAATCGATGGTCGAGATCCAATTTTCAAAGCCGGCGTCCGGAAGGAGAAGGACGTCGGCGTGGACTGAACGCATCACTACCAGCACCACTGTGAATGAGGGTAGGGATAGAGCGAAGGGGGAAACAAGTGGAACGCACAAACAGCGAGAGTCAAGACTTCCACGTCATTGGGGCCCTTAATAACCTTAATGCAATTGGTCAGGCGATGGGGTATCAAGAGCATGGAAATTGTGAATACCGGGTGATCTATATAGAATGGGGGGGAAAATGAAGATAGGAGACGAGTGATTTTATCCTGCCGACAGATCAGTGAAGGCTTAAGAGAAGAGGGTGCAGAACGCACGTCCTGAAGAGCCACGGCGGAGAAGGGGTGAGCGGAGGGGCAACGCGCAGGGAGAGGGTGGAGAGCTCACGGCCTGGGAAGGCACGGCCGTGTAGAGGTGAGCAGAGGAGCGACGCGGAGGGAGAGGGTGTAGAACTCACGACCTGCGGAGGCATGGGCGAGAGGAAGTGAGCGGAGGGGCGATGCAGAGGGAGAAGATGCAGAACTCACATACTGTGGAGGCATAGCCGAGAGGAGGTGAGCGGAGGGGACTCGGAGGGAGAGAACACAGTGCTCACGTCCTAAGGAGACACGGTCGGGAAGGGGTGAGCGGAGGAGCAACGCGGAGGGAGAGCGCGCAGAACTCACATCCTGCAGAGGCACAGCCCAGAAGAAGTCAGTGGAGGGGCGACGCAGAGGGAGAGGGTGCAGAACTCACATACTGCGGGGGCACAACCGAGAAGAGGTGAGCAGAGGGGCGACGCGGAGGGGGAGGGTACAGGACTCACACCCTGTAGGCACAGCCGAGAAGAGGTGAACGGAGGGGCGACGCGGAGGGAGAGGGTGCAGAGCTCACATACTGCGGAGGCACGATCGAGAAGAGGTGAACGGAGGGGCGACGTGGAGGGAGAGAGCCCAGAACTCACGTCCTGAGGAGACACAGCCGAGAAGGGATGAGCGGAGGGGCAACGCGGAGGGAGAAGGCGAAGAACTCACGTCCTGCAGAGACACAGCCCAGAAGAAGTCAGCGGAGGGGCGACAAAGAGGGAGAGGGTGCAGAACTCACATACTGCAGAGGCACGGCCAAGAAAAGGTGAACAGAGGAGCGACACGGAGGGAGAGGGCGCAGAACTCACACCCTGCAGAGACATAGCCGAGAAGAGGTGTGAGCGGAGGGACGACGCAGAGAGACAGAGCGCAGAACTCACGTCCTGAGGAGAGATGGCCGGGAAGGGGTGAACGGAGAGGCAACGCGGATGGAGGGAGCGCAGAACTCACGTCCTGTAGAGGCAGAGCCCAGAAGACGTCAGCGGAGGGGTGACGCAGAGGGAGAGGGTACAGAGCTCACATACTGTGGAGGGACGACCGAGAGGAGGTGAGCGGAGGGGCGACACCGAAGGAGAGAGCGCAGAACTCACGTCCTGAGGAGACACGGCCGGGAACGATGAGCGGAAAGCCAACGTGGAGGGAGAAGGTGCAAAACTCACGACCTATGGAGGCACGGTTAGAAAAAGGTGAGTGGGGGGCGACGCGGAGGCAGAGGGCGCAGAACTCACGGACTGCGGAGGCACGGCCAAGAGAAGTTGAACGGAGGGGAGACATAGAGGTAGAGAGTGTGGAACTCACGGACTGCGGAGGCACGGCCGAGAAGGGGTGAGCGGAGGAGCGACGCAGAGGGAGCGGGTGCAGAACTCACATGCTGCGGAGGCTCGGCAGAGAAGAGGTGAGCGGAGGGGCAACGCAGAGGGAAAGGGCGCAGAACTCACGACCTGCGGAGGCACGGCCAAGAAAAATTGAGCGGAGGGGTGACGCGGAGGGAGAGGGCGCAGAGCTCACGGACTGCGCAGGCCGGCGAAGAGAAAGTGAGCGGATGGGAGACATAGAGGTGGAGAGTGCAGAACTCACGTCCTGCGGAGGCACGGCCGAGAGGGAGTGAGCGGAGGGGCGACGCGGAGGGAGCGAGTGCAGAACTCACATACTGCGGAGGCTCGGCAGAGAAGAGGTGAGCGGAGGGGCAACGCAGAGGGAAAGGGCGCAGAACTCACGACCTGCGGAGGCACGACCAAGAAAAGTTGAGCGGAGGCGGAGGGAGAGGATCCGGAACTCACAGACTGTGGACGCACGGCCGAGACGAGGTGAGCGGAGGGGCAACGTGGAGGGAGAAGGTACAGAACTCACGACCTGCGGAGGCACGGCCAAAAAAAAGTGAGTGGAGGGGCGACGCGGAGGGAGAGGGCGTAGAACTCACAGCCTGCGGAGGCATGGCCAAGAAAAGATGAGCGGAGGGGCGACGCGGAGGGAGAGGGTGCAGAGCTCACAGACTGCGGAGGGACGGCCGTCACGAAGTGAGTGGAGGGGCGACGCAGATGGAGAGGGTGCAGAACTCACATACTGCGAAGGCACGGCCAAGAAGAGGTGATTGGAGGGCGACGCGGAAGCAGAGGGTGCACAGCTCACATACTGCGAAGGCGCGGCCGAGAAGAGGTGAGCGGAGGGGCGACGCGGAGGGAGAGGGCGCAGAACTCACGGACTGCGGAGGTACGGTCAAGAAAGGTGAGCGGAGAGGAGATATAGAGGTAGAGAATGCAGAACTCACGTCCTGCGGAGGCACGGCCAAGAAGAGGTGAGGAGAGGGATAATGCAGAGGCACAGATTTCCTACCATCTAACTCGCTCAGTGATTATCTGTGGATTTTACCCCGTCAGACACTATTGCTCACCATCTCTCTGACAATCTTCCCAAGCATTTCGCGCGTGTCCGGTGTCCCTGACCCGAGCTTGATACCACTCCCTGACAACAAAGTCAATAATCTCAACAGCAGCACCCAGTAACTCATTTACGATGGTTTGACCTCAACATCCTATTTGAATCCATTGAGCACCCTTTCGTCTAAACAAGCCCTCCTTACCAATAGATAGTCCAAAATATCCGCTTCGAAAGATTTCGGCCCCATACCGCAGATAATAATGTCTTCATCCTCGGCCCAGTCAAACTCTCCTCCGTCAACTTGATGAGTTGCTGGCATGTGTTATCCGTTTCAACTGTACGCTCTTCCATCCCTGTGCACAATCCGAATTCAAAGGCTAACACCAACACTGAACCAGAAAAAACCTACCACTAGTTGTCAGAAATGCCACAATATTGTCACATGGGCTCACGCCCCTCAGCTCTCCCTCAAGTTCATTGACACGGTTCGTAACTCGACGGTCAGCCCTCTCGCGGGCTTCCTTTTTAGCGGACCGACCGACAGTGGTTTCTGGGGAGTCCTTCGTGATCTGGTCGATGATTTGCGATGTTTCCTTGACGACAGCGCCGTCGCGTTTCGTGAATATCACAATCAGCGGAGCTATGTGGCTGTCACAACATAGCATCAAGCCTCAAGCCTGTGATGCCACTCACCCGCTCCCTTCGCCCAACGGAAAGGTGCTCTCTCTCCCCCGAATAACTCGCGAGACTCGTCAAGTGGGATGCACATCCTGAGGAATGCCTCAGAGATTTCAAGGTTTATGGCCCGAAACGGTGTTCATACCATATGGCATGCAGCTGCTCGCGAGTATCCAGCACAGACGAACGATCCTCCACAAACTGCTGTAGAATGTCAAGTTCTTCGGCTGAGCCAGATTCGACACCCCGCGAGTCGTGGAAGACAAATCCAGGCCTGGAGGGAAAACGGATCTCATCGTCGACGTTGTGTAAACCGCGCTGGCAGCCATATGCCCGTGTGAGTGCCAGCGACCGTGACGGTGTATGAACATACATCACTCTGACCCTTGACCATCTACATCGAGTGTATTACAGATGGGCATCGCAAACACTCAAATCGAAAGCTGACGAACCTGGTCAGGCAATAGTTTCCCATTCCGCCGGACCGCTGCTTCTGAAATGGCGGCCCCGGCGACTCTCTCAAGTATCGTCGTCTTTCCTGCATTCGCACGGCCTAGGATGAGGACGCGGAATTCCAACTGTCGTTTGGTCCAGAACGAGAAGTCCTCCCTGGTAAAGGTTTCGATATCGGAAGCCATAGAGGGCAAAAGTGGGAATTTGGTAAAGGTGGGAGGGAACCTGAAGGTCAGGTCGGTCAACGGCATTTTCCACGTCCCGCCACCTAATCACCGTGGAAGTCGGAATGACCACATAAGCATGCATATCTGATTCTTGCGGCGATTTGGCGATAGGCCACAGCAGGACAGGCTGCATGAGACTGTGTGCATATCAGGCGACACCTGCCGTATGCATCCAATAACAAGGGTGTGATATGCCTGCAACTGGAAAGTTCGCTGGCGGCCGCCGGTGGCCATCACCGGTTAGTGGAGTGTTATCGGTGGCCATTGGTGGCCGCTGTTGTGCGGTGTATATCACTGCCCTCCACGACAAGATATTGGGGTCAATCGGAGATCGCCGAGATCCCTATGCTTTAGCAACGTTTGTTAAATTCAACGGCGTTTGTGCTACTGTGGGTCATAAAGTGATTCAAGGACGGACTTATTATCGTTTTGAACATGATTTTACCCCGCGTGGTCATTTTATTTTGCTATCTGTTGTTACTCGGGGAATTGCGGTACATCTACCTCTTTATAAAATTAGCATGTCCGTCTGTTTGTCTGAAGCCTATATCCCCATAAGGATATATTAACGGCTGGCGACGCGTTCGGCGGCCTGCGGCTAACATCAAAAGCGGGAGCCGGCCCGAAGGGCCGGCGAGCGCTTGTATCCCTTCCGGAAATATTTCCTTCTGTTCAGAGTGGGACAGGTCAAGTGGCAAGGACCATAAATTTATTCTGCGGCAATCGAATCTTGATTTCAAGACTAGTTTTGAGATAGTGGAGCCAGAAACTGCTTAAGTGGGTGCCCAAGTCATTTAATGGACACCACTGACATCCACTGTGAACCAGCGGAATCCAGTGCGGAACCACAGTTAGACATATTTGAGTCCTATAATATCAGTCACTATATCCACATCACCAACAATTTAATATACCACTAAATAGGCAGGTTTAATTCGGAGAGGCCAGTCCCTCGCCAGGATAATCTGTGAAAAGCCAGTAGGACACACTCGATTCACCGGATCACGCCAGTATTAAGAGCCACTTTAAATCGTTCAAGTCATTGGACTGCTTTGCCTATGAGAGTCCGGAGAAATTTGATCAACCTGACTTCACTGGAAATTATCCTGAGGAAGGGTAAATAAAATGAAACAATATCCATTGGGACCCGGTGGATTCCCCTGGACCACGGAGCGCCGCCGTGAGTCGCTGGTTTCCGGTGTGTCCCAGTGAGCCAGCACCGGATACTGCCATCATAAAGAATCTGTGTGAAGTTTGATTAACCAATGCCTGTCTCAACACATAAACCTGGAGGCCTGGAGCGGGCAACAGCAGCCTTTGACTATCCAATCTTCCATCCGTCTGTTGGCAATGGTTATCTTCCTCCTCGAAACCTCCTACTGGACACAATGCCATCCATGTATGTTTTCTTTCATTTGATTATGCATTGTACATAATAAGCAGACTTGACCTACATATAGGTACAGCCTTCTCATCCTCCCTGCTCCCACACAGTCTGCTCGAAACCCTCCGAGTTTGTTTAACCACTCATCTGGAACAGGCTCAATCGACATGATAAATCAGTCGTTTAATCAGTGTGGAGACTCTGCGATGAATCTGTATAATTGGATCCTTCTTAGGGCCCGCGGCAACTGCAAGTGTAGGCCAGTACTTCAGTGGCACAATTTTTCCAAAAGTCCTATGCATGACATTGTAGGGTAGTCTCTACTGTCACTGCTGACTCCCCATCCAAGATCAAACAGGCCCGAATTTATTTCCGCTAGTGAAAGTTGGTCCTAAGTGTTTGCATCCATGACTGTAGTAACCCGAATTAACCCAGCCGAGGTAGATTGCTTTGCATCTCCTATTTAGACCAGCGGTTGTGGTTCAACTCTCAGAGTCCTACGTCCGTGACTTTAAATTTATGTGGTCCCCGGTTCGAGCCCCGCGACGGCCTTTTTGAAGGTCCCAGGATCCCCTCTGATTAATCAAAACATCACTAGAACAGTTTGTGTGTTGAGAGTGCGATTGATTAATCAAACTGGATATGGTTACTGCATCATACAATGCCGACCAATGCCGATCAAGCTGTTGTCAGCTCCGCGTATATAATAATACGGAAAAGCACAACAGCGTACGGCGAGAAGCGGAGGTTCGATTCCTCGCGGGGGCATAGTACGAGCGTCGCCAAGATTTTTTTTTGCTGCATCGTCTAAAACGCATCATATCAGAGACGTTGTTCCCGTCAGCCTCTCACCGGGCCGTCAGAGAAGACTGGGACAGAAAATATATAACAATTACGCTTCACAGCGGACCCCGAATGCGCGCCAGATGTGGCAAAGCACACAGATCCCGAATCGAACGGGCTCCCCGCTGAGACATAAAAGCGATGGGAGTGAGGGCAGGCCCGCATCACGCGCTATCCGGTCTGGATGCCTCCTCTGCTTGAATACACTTGAATTCTGCGCTGCGGCTTTGCAGAGCATTCAACCTTGCGGCTTCACACGGAGGTGGCGGTGCATGCCGAGCCGGCACGGATGCAATGATGGGATCATCTCTCCCTCCGAGTCTTTCCGACTTTCACCGTGATTCTGCTTTCTCTCGCTCTCCCTTAAGCTTAGTTCAGGCAGACTCAAGCAAGTCGTAGCCGAAGCGCGAACGCGTGCGCTTGCCTCTGCCTACGTCACCGACGCAATGTCGCAGTCCCTGCGGTCATCCCGGCCGTCATGTTGTTCATGTCTCCTCCGAGCGTTGTGCCGCCCCCCGTCTTTCCCACTGACTCTCCGTTTTCGAGACCCACGGCGTGACTCCCCGCCTCGCCGCCTCTCTCCCGTGCCAACCTCGTACCGCAAGTACGCCTCGTATCCGGCGAATCTATGCCCAACGAAGCCACATCCGAGTGGTGTTGCGAGATGTTCGCATTGCGCCGCCCTTCGTCTCCCCACATGCCGCGCTTCCCACTCTGCTCACGCTTCCAGCTCCACTGCGTCTCCGCCGCACCGCCGCCGCCGTGCCAAGCTCCTATCCGAATCGTGCCTGCATACGCTTTCCATGCGCCGGTACGCCCCGCGCCGGTAGCCCACCACCACACCCTTAGCGCGAGGGCGCGAAGGGGTGCGTCTTTGCCCTGTGCTACGCGTTGCTAGATACTGACTCCCCGCGCGAACGTAACAGGAAGATGATCATCGTGAGCACGCGCGCACCCTTCGCCATCGTCAACGCGCAACTACCGCCGCTGGATTCCCCGGCGTCCATCGCTGCCGCTGGCCCGCACGCAGCGCCACGACGATGAGCCGCCCCACGCCTGTGCTCCGCATGACCCCCGCGCCCTCGCAGGGAAGCAATCTCACTCTCTGCGCAGAGCCCCCGGGCCGTAGCCGCGCCTCCTCCCGCGCGTTCTCCCTGCGGCGCCCGCAGTGCGCGTACTGGCAGTCATCCGGGCCTCCGTTTGAATCTGCGTCTGCCGCATCCGCGTTCGCGTCCGCGTCCCAGTCTTCTCGTCGGATCGCGGCAAGCCGCCCGCGTCTGCGAGCGCGTGGTTCGCCGAGAAAGAGGGCGTCGATGAGGAGGTGGGTACATGTCCCCTCCTCTCTCCCCCCGGCTTGAAACGCGCTGCCCCATCGCACCTCTCCCTCACATCCATTTCTCTCCATCCCTCGCCTCAATCCTTGTCACTCACTCTCTTCTTTCACGCACTCACTCACTCAGTCACTCACTCGCTCCCAGCCTCATTCATGAGTCATCAAAGTCACCTCATCCAGCTAACATCTCCCGGCTGTACGTCCACGGAAGCGCGCTGTCCCTCGCAGAACGCAGGACGTGGGCCTGACGAATGCGGCCGGCGTCGACAGCCTGACCCACCCACCCGTCCACTCGCGCCGACCGCGCACAACTGCGTCCCGCCGCATCCCGCGCGCACCCCAGCGCGCAACGACGCGACACGACTCCGGCGCGACACGGGCCCGCGAACATCCCATCGGCGTGCCACACCTCGTCGATGCGAAGTCCTACCGTATTGGATTTGGACTGCCGCGTGCCGACGGGATGTGTGCGGTCCGTGCGTGTGCGACACGGCGTGGCACGCTATCGGTGCGTCTTTTCTTTGTTTTCGTCGATGAGCATCGCATCGTATCGCATCCCGCTTTGCTGTGGTTCTAATTTGGGTTATCGGGGATGCAGGGATGGAGGCACGAAAACCAGTCGTCCTGAGTATCGGGTGGAAATGCGATGTATGCAAGGTGAGAAAGCTGGTCAGGCCTCAGGGAGTCGAGCGAGGGGAGGTGATACCAATACAGTACTTCGACTGCGATCCCAGTAACTCTGCGAGTGAATACAAGTATGTACAGGACAACGGATGCAGATCCCAGGATAGCTTACCTGCGGGGTGGTGAGGCTGAAGGCGTTGATTGAAGCGGGCTTACGAGACGCGCAGGGGATAGGAAAAATCAAAATCAGACTCGAGGTGAGGCGCCGCGCAGGTTCCGTGCTCGTCGCTGCAGGGGGATGGTGGTTGGAGGAGGCGGTGGCCGCGAGCGTGAGGCGAGCAAGTCTCCCCAGCGCGCGCCGTAGGAACTCTATGCGCCGGAGTTTGATCGCGGGTGGGAAGTCCGGTCCCGATTCTACATCCTTGATAGGAAAAACATTGATAGAAGATCCCAAATCCCAAATCAATTGGAGTGAAGTTGATGATGAGGGAGCGCTGATCACCGGGTTGAGTGCGGGCTCGTGATGGACGCGGAGGGAGTCAACCGAGAAGTCAGCATAATTGGGAATTGGCTCTTGAATTAAAATCAGGACAACACTCACCGGGACGAGCGAGAGAAGTGAAAAAGGGTCCCTCCCGGATGGCATATAGCCTGACGCGGACGACGAATCGAACGGGTGTTGTATCACAGTGTATGGATTCGATCTCCGGTGAGCATTCGCGGATACGGTCCAGCGCTATGGGGCTTCCCGGTTCACTGTGTGTACCTCGCCATGCCTAGAATGTCTGTGGAGCAGCGGGCCAAATTCAAAAAGACACATCGAACTCGCTAACACCGGTGTATGGACCTCAGATACACCTCAGCCGAGGGGTTTTCATTTCGTCTGATCAGTTCCATCCTTGTTTTACCGCTGATATTTCGAGCGACCAGCACAATGCCGTCTGGGCACGGGGCATTTCTTCCGTCGCCCTTCGCGAAAACAATCCATCGAACCACCATCTCCTCTGTACTATCTTGCTCATTCCAGAGCTCACCTGATCTGCGGGGATCGAGCAGGAACTCCAGGGGTGAATCTCCGGCGGGGAGCGGAAGCACCAGGAGTCGGCGCACTTCGATGAATGGTCGGAGTACACTGTATGCCAATCCAGAGACATCTAGGACGTGGTTCAAGTGTATTCCAAGTGCCACGCTGTCAGAACGGACAACAGATCCGGATTTTTGGACAGGACTTCTGCATAGATTGAATCGAACTTGAGAGTCGGTGCACCATGATTTTGAGTCGGCTCTACAGGTCGTTGGGGCGGCCACAGACCTTCTGCCAGTCTTGACACAAAGCGATGATCCTCCCAGAGTTCAATCAAATCCGACGGATAATTCGAACCTCGCTGACGATATATCGTAAGCGAGCACCAATGTGAGCTGAATCACCAACCTCAGGCCACCCAGATTTTGGCAATGAGTTTACTAGACATCTGCGCAATTGATAAGCTTTATGTGTACACCATGTCGATCCATCTTACCGGTGCAGGCAGCGGGTCCAGGCGCTCATGGGAGGCGAGGAAAGGCACCCAATCGTGCAATGAAGTAAACCATATTGTAGCCAGGGTAGTGAGACACACCACAGACCAGGTCGTCTTGCGTCACC
The DNA here is from genome assembly GCA_029204335.1 of Mycena vulgaris. Classification (NCBI taxonomy): domain Eukaryota; kingdom Fungi; phylum Basidiomycota; class Agaricomycetes; order Agaricales; family Mycenaceae; genus Mycena; species Mycena vulgaris. The sequence goes on from JARGYA010000462.1 coordinate 95,285, forward strand.
CAGATAATCGCCGAGCGATGCGTGTAATTCGCTCACACGACGGGGATGTCCAAATCGACCGCGAACCGGGGGAACATAGAAAATTGAGTGCAAACCACGCAACATCGAGCGGGTTGTCCCGGGACGGAGTGTCAGATGTGCATCAATCTCTTCAGGATCAAAATACACCATCATGGGGGCCCTTCCATTCCAGATGACGTGTAAGATCTGGAAGTTCTGTGATGACTGTGGCACGAGAGAGAGAATCTCTGTATACAAGTCATCCAGCGGAGCAGTACTGTTCGGATCCAGGGTCAAAACACGGTCGAGTCGGTCCGCCGGATGAGAGTATTCGTCGCCGATGAATCGAATGACTGTCGTCGCATATACGAAAATGCCGGAGGACTTTTGCACCAAATGCTCAAGTGCTTCAGGTGAAGGCCAAGGATCTCCGAGAGGTATTCCTCTATTTCGGAATTCCGAATGGATTATGGAGAATTTATCCCGAAGGAAGGTTCTAATATCTCCGTACGCCGAGCGATCGGCAGAGAGTACTAGAGAACGAGATATGCCCAACGGCTGCTCCGCGTCGAACTTCTGCCGCAGATGCGGCTCTGGGCGACTGCATATCAAGAGGTGTATCGGAAGCCGTTTTTCCCAGATAGCATCGATGAACAGGGAAAGGATTTGCTGCTGAATTCTATGGTCATCACATTCATCTAGGCCCTCCACCACGATGACCGGGAGGAATCCCAGAGGGCCTGTTTGCTGAAATGGCTCCAAAATCAGCCGCCGGAATTGCAGTGGCATCTCACGCCCCCATACGAGTTTGTCTGCCTCGACGGCCTGCTGAATTGGGAGAGAGAGTCCGGGTATTGCAGTCGCAAGTTGGTATGCAATGGTCGTGAATAAGCCATCGCATGTTCCTCGCTTCTGATGCCCGCGTTTGAAGAAGAATGACGCCCCCAGTCGACCTTGTGTCTGACATTCGCCCGCGAACATTTGCGCGATCGCAGACTTGCCAATCCCCGCTGACCCATTGAGCCACATCACGGGACTTTCGGTGGCAGCATGGATGGCCCAAGTGTTCAGCTGATCCAATACAGCAGTCCGCGTCCCCGGGTGGCAAGCCGGCTCTGGGAGACGTTCACCGGAATCATGCAGGGCTTCCACGACGACTCTGTGGTAGAGTAGGTCCAGTCCTGTTATTCACAGGTCGTATCGGCGCATTAGATGGAAAGTGAGGCTAACCCACCTGAGTCTCCGTGCAAAGTCACATTCAGCTGTGTCATGTTTCCAGCAACACTGTTGAAAGTTCTGGGAGGATTGTGGGGGAAAACTGGTGGTGCTGGTTCTGAACCAGTATACTGGGGTCTTGTGAACTCAGAGGAGCGTTGAAATTGGTTCCACTCTGCGATGGACATGGAGCCATCACCGATGTCTGCCAGATCAAGATAGTGCATGGTTGTTTTTACACCCGCTCGTATATTGTTCGAGAAGTTTCCACTTGGGTTAGATAATCTCTCCGGGCAATAGCGGTCTCCCCTGTTCGCGATATCTGAAGCATATATATTTGAGAACCTGGAATACCAGGAATTGTGCATAACCTCACCGTACGGCCGGAAGTTCGAATGTCCACCGGATCCTCGGATCACGCCCATGGAATCGTTTTTTGAGACTCGTCTTCGGCGAAAACATACCTCGAACGCCGTGAGACCCCTCCACCAACTGTCGGTCCACTGGCACATTCACATGGACGGCTTGCGAGCCAAACACCTGTGTCATGTTGCCAGAGACATTGTTAAAGTTCCCCCCACTGATGTGGGTGTTATCGAGGGCGAACGGCATCCTAGGTGGTGGAGGAAGAAGACAAGAAGTAGGCGCCTATGGATAGGGCATTGCTTCGGGTGCTCCGAGGCAGTGCTCCGGATGCAATAAACGATAACCGCTTACAGCTTTTGGAGGATCTCATGCCAACTGCTGTGGAAACGCGGAACGTATATTGTCAGCCCACTTCCATTGGTGATCGCGAGTTAGTCCCCGACATCCCGATCTGTCCCGGGGCTCACTCAAAGGCCTACCCCAGGGTTAGATATTGCACAATGGCTCTAACTATGCCTTATGAAGGCCGGGGAGCAATACATAAGTGTTTCTGTCCTCCGCGGAGGGAGAAATTCTCTGAATCCCCGAACGCCGCGCCAATCGAGTACCCAAATTTCAACAGATCTCGACATCAGTTACTGCCCATGGCCTCCTGCTCAAGTGCCGTGGGAAGGGTATTTGCGGGCAAGGTGCATGCCAACTATTCATCCAACACTTTCGTTCTAACTTCCTTCTAGAACTCTTCAAAACATTTGCATCGAACGTCTGTGGAGAAACATTCGGAAAGACACTACGAAGTACGAAAAAATCCTTACCCGTTTGAAATTCCGCCCGACATGCTGATTAGCAAATTGCACAGCAAGTTTATCCAGGGAGAGTGGAAAGACTGAAGTCCAAGCAGCATCTTTTTGACGAGAATCAAGTACGAAGCAAGTCGCGTCTTTTTTGCATCAGCACGTGTTGCGTGATTTTGGGCAAATACAGCCAATGATAATCTGTGACCCGGGTCAATTCTGGCAACACTTTCCGCATGTGCATTTTTCGATTTCAGTGGTGCATTTTTTATCTTAATTATTACACAGTATATGGCCCATAGAGAAGAATTACTGGTATTCCCAGTGAGAAACGCACAGGTACTGACCTGGAGAAACTCCCTATCATGCTCATCTGCGAGGGTCTTGTTTCAAAAGTTCGGTTTCTTATCGGTCACAGGCGCTTTTGGATGGAGTGCCTCCACAGCACTCTGGAGTCTTCGTATTTCTTTTGATCAACTGCATGTAATGAGGATGCGAGCCTAAGGAACGCACTTGTCCATTTGCTCTTCATTCTTCTTGAATAGGTCTGTGAAACATGCACGGAGGGCACGGGTGAATCTGGGAATCGCGATCACTCATAATTAACTCTCCAATCGTGACCGTTGAATGTACCTCTCGTCCTGGGTCTCCCTCGACCCTGAATCACCATCGGCAGTGTTCGCGGGGCGATCTTGAGCGAGGTTGGCTCCATTGGCATCGGGCACACCGTCGTTAGAATTCGGTTCGCCAGTAGTTGGGGGATGCATCTGGTATGAGCGAAAGGTGGCAGTTCGGCTGCTTCAGCTTAAATGTATGGGCATGTCCATTGTTTTCAGTTTCTCGCACGGAACGCTTCGAATCCAGCCCAAATTAAGGAAAGCCGTTCATCACATGGCGGGTACACGCGGCGCTATGGGCGCAACTGTCAGAATCCTTGGTCAGAATCCTTGGTCCGCGCGATTGCCGGGTGCGAAACCAGTTTGACTAGCCAGAATGGCCGTTTTCAGCGATTTCAGCCCCTGTTCTTTGCACGGCAATGACATTGCCGGTGCACACAAATACCCACGATACATCCCTTGTATTTTAATCAGTACGGATGTTTGAGCAACAAGTCAATCATAGCCTGAATCGCCTCGACGCGATAATCGTCCTGCGTAACCGTAAATGGGACAGCATCATCGAGGAAGGTGAGCATGTGGGGCGATTTCGTGGTGTACTTGGGCCATTTGACAGCAGAGTTGGGTTCAGAGGGATTAAGCGTAGCGACGAAGCGGATGAAGAAGGCGCCGAGATCGCCACCACCGTAAGCGTCGTCGAGCTCGATACTGTGAAACTGTAGACTCTATTCGATAGCTGAACAGACTTTGGAGCGGAACAAGCTTACTGCACCGAGGAAGGGTGTAGCCTTGCCACGCTTGTACACTGCCGCGTATCTGTAAGTAGGGGAACGATACCATGATATCCGCAACACGCACAGTACGACCAAGTGGGTTGCAAGTCGGAGCGCGTCTGAAGGAAGAGCCGATGCGGGCCCTGGAACGCGAGGTCACCCAAAACTGCTGCAATTCGTTTGAATTGCGGTGTGAGGGCGTTCTCGTCGGACGTGTTGAATGGAGAACCGGCAGCAGGGTCGCTGGGGTAAAACGACAGGACGTGCTCGATTTCAGCGATGGAGGCACCGGGGACGTAGTATGTTTTGAGATATGGCGCCAGCTCATCGGGTGTTCTGGGGTTTCCTCAATATGCTTCTACAGTAAGTCAGGCAGCGGCTCACGTTATGTTAAGCGTCGAGGCCGAGAAGAGTGTGCCTTCATCGTCGTTGACGCCGTTGATCATAGGTATGTCGGCCACAGAACCCCGCATAAAGAGTCGCTGGGGGTCGTCCTTCAGGAAGTCGCCATCTACGCGAGGGATCCAGGCTTCTGCCAAGGCCTGGTATGTTACCATAAGTTATTGAATTGTATCGCGCAGAAATAAAAACATACCTGATACACGAACAGATTCGGTGTGCTATTGGTGGCGCTCATCAGAGTCTCGAAAGGCGCGTTCCGCAGACAATCGAGCGTGTCCCGGGAGCGCTCGCAACCCACATCTTTGACGATCTGGTCGTAGTACTGTTGACCGTGGGTGATGTCGCCGACCCACAAAGGCGCGCCGGAATCCATGATGGCGGCACGGAAGAGACCTTCGTTGTTACCGCCATTCGTTACCATCTGGAGTGAGGTGGAGATGGCACCCGCACTTTCGCCCCAACTGCATCAGACTTGTCAAGTATCCAAAGGGAGCAGCAGGAATTATGCTTACAGGGTGACTTTAGACGGATCACCACCGAATTGGGTTATATATTGCTTAACCCATCTCAATGCTTGGCGCTCTGCGCGTTGTATGTGTCAAAAGATGCATGCAAACGAAATGTACTGCACGTACGATCGCGCAAGCCGAGGTTACCGATACCAGCGTCCCGAACTTCCTTGCTGGCCAAGAAGCGAAGACTACCAAGCCATGAGATATCTCTCACATTGTTGGTCATAAATGAACATACCATTCAGCCTCGAGGGAGATGTGAATCAACTTCTAACCCATGCGCGGACTGGCTTCGGGCTTACCGGTAGTTCAAACTTACGTAGACGATGGGAGAACCAGGGCGATGCTCTGATTGACGAGTATCGAACCATCAGTACTTCGAGTGAGCATGAGCAGAGAGGCCTGTGAACAAAGTAGAGCGCACGCACGAGGCAGGAAAGCCGATTTCGAAGCCGCCTTGTCACACACGAAAAGAGCACTTGTTAACTGGACCTGGGAAAGTTACACATACCTCCGTATATCCACTGTTGAAGTTGTTAGCGCTAACAAATTGGGAACTGTAATCCAAGGGCAAACATACCACAACTACAGGCAATTTAGAATGCGTAGTTGCGCTTGCCGGGGTGATGACGTTCGCAGTCAAGCCTGCGTGTCCGCCTTCATCTTCTTTTGTGCTTCCAATCATATAAGGCGACCACTCACAGTCTTCCGAAGATGGTAAACGGCGCAGGGCCATCAATACCAGCGAACTCCTCGCGCACTATTTCGGGGACGTCATCCGGGAGGACGAGCGTTTGCGCCTGCTGGGGACAGATGGGTCCGTAGGCTGTGGCCGTAAAGTTCTTGGTGTATCGTGGAATTGGCTGAGGTAGGTGGAGGCGCAAGGGTCCAATTCTGAGAAGGGGAGTTGAATTATTTATTGAGTCATAGCGGAGAGGGAGGCGGACGGAGGTTTCACATATGGGATACCGAGGAACTTGTTGAGGGTCCCATTCGCGACGCCGGTAACCGTTGCCTCGTCGAGTTGGACTGTGGGGCTCCCTAGCGTGGATGTAGCCAGAGACGAGGTAAGCAAGAGGAGCAAGAACACAAAATTGTGCGGGGTGAGCATGGTACGGTTCAAAGTCATTTGGAAAGACCAGGTCTTTATAGGCGGGGAATCGGGTGACCTTGACTGTTTCAAGGGTTTGCGAAGCACAGCTGAACTCGTGGACGCCTGGATTCTTATTACCTCCGTCGAGGGCGTCGTCATCTGACTATTGCGACCCATTGCGACGGAAGTGGTCTCGCAAGTGTGGTTCCCGCCTCCCTTTCTGCCAGCGCGGGATGAGTGTGCGGGACGAACGGTCGGGGCGGCGGGCAGTCTGAGTGTAAGACATCGTAGAGAAGAGACAAGCGAGGTTCGGCTGATTCCGGGCGGCTGTGCCATAACGCGGCGAGCGGTGACGGCGTGGGACTTGTGTTCAATTATTTTCCGGACCAGCACAGTGGGCCCAGTGTAAGCCCAGTGGCGAGCGTCAAGGGAGGTCAAGAGGAGTCCGCCGGGGCCCGCGTAAGATGTTAATTAAAAACACATAATCAGCCGTGAAAATAATGTTATTACAGCCCCCCGTGCCAGCGAAAAGGGCCAACGCCAGCGAGAAGGCCTCGCGCCAGCGAAAGTGCCTCGCGCCAGCGGAAATGGCAGCGCCGGCAAAGAGGGAGGGGTCTGGGGGGAGGCTTCCTCCCAGCGTGCCGGGAAATGGTGATGTTGATCGCCGATTCGGCACTGACGATTGCCGAGTCCTATTCTCTTCTAAACAGACGCTACAACAATATCAACTCGTA
>JARGYA010000463.1:0-101512 GCA_029204335.1 Mycena vulgaris
GATTTCAGGCGTCCATTCACTTCAAGATAGGCGAGGGACGTGCGCAGAAGCGATGATTTGTAGTGGGCAAGGTCAGGAATAGGGACTTTGCTTGCGCAAGCTGGTCCTCTGAAATTCCATCGGGGAGTAGGGAAATGAGAGAAAGGAGAGCCGTGGCGTGCGAGGATGCCACACGAGGACTCCCGAGTGATAATATGATGAATTTTAAGATTTGAACGCTTGTCGTGCCTATCTGAGAGCAGAGTCGTATTCTCATCCTTCCAGCGAGATAATGCGCCCGATTACCCTTCAAATGCGGCGACATTGGCCATTAGACTAACGGCCAGAGGAAGGCCGCCAATACAACGAGTAACTCGTTCAGCGCCGGTCCGTCTTCAGGGTCAGGGTCATCAGCAACGTTCGCGAATATTTGGCGCGTAGCGACCAGAGAAAGCGGTTCAAGCGGAGGAAGGAATAGGTCGACTCCATTTCACTTTCCCCGGTCTCTCTGCTCCCCGCATTGTAACCTAACAGCGCCCGATCAGTGAGACCCAATAAACATACAACGCGACTTACCACTAAAGCGAGGTCGGGGACGCCACGTAACAATGCAAAGAATTCTTCAACTGCGGCACGAGATTCGAGTGGTTCCCAAGAGTTTCGAAATTGTCAAGGACGACAAGAGACGGTCCACCCTGCCCTAGATGCCGAACGATCGCCTTTGATAGCTGCCTCGAAGGCTCCGGTCCGGGATGTAACCCAACAGTGGTCAAAAATTCGACGTTGCTGTACACGGACTCGCATGAGATGAAATATCGGTGGATGTATTTCTCCATAACGGCTGGATGACTCAATGAATGGCCGCCACCGCTAGCGTTGTTTTTTCCCATTCCTCCTGGGCCCAAAATGGCTGCTCGCGGAGGTCCGTCCAGTGGGGTGCCGATAAGATGGTTGAGCTCTGCGCCGCGGCCGCAGAAGATCTTCAAGGACGCAGGAAGGAGGGAAAGGGACCATGAGCTGTTTAAGGAATTAGCTGATTGTTATGTGCGATAGATTTACTTACCTGTTGTTGAAGGAACTTCGTTCGAACTAGAGAGCGTGGTGAGGCTGTGTAGAATTAAATTATTGAAATGCCCACCGAGGATGTCATATCAAAAGAACCACTTCGTGCTGAGAGAAGTTCAAGAAGCTCTTGGTGTCTGATCTCGTTCTCAATGTCCAGCTCCAGGAGCGTAGTGCCAACACCAGCGCCATGTTGAATCTTCACAAGGGACTCAATGTCTTCATGTCCGAAAATTATCAGTTACTCACCGCGAAAATGTCTGTGGTTGTTTTCAGCTCTGCTTCGCAGACATCGAGCTGAGCTAGGATTTCGCTTTGTTTGAACATTCATTTGATCTTTCCCACGTCTTTTTGAGCTCTCTGGCAGGCGTGTAGCTTCTGTAGCGTTCTTCAAATAACCCATCGACAAATGTTGTGAGAGCGGTATAATAGAAGTCGGACGTACTGGGCATATTGTTCGAGTATTTGGTGTTCTCCGTACGGTAGTAGAGTGCCGTGACTGCGCAGAGTAATCGGTGGATTTCTTTTACCATCCGCAGACATCGTTGCTTTTGAAATTTCGTATTCTGAACCATACATGTCTGTATGAGGAGTCAGGCTGAAATCTCGATAGGGCTCACGGACCTGGATCATAGAGACTATTGATAGCGTCAAACTTGATACACTTTTGAGGAAGGGTGTCCTAGTCGTTACAGCGACATCGTGTAGATCATTGGTCGCCACCAGGATATACTGGAGAATATTATTGTCAGGAGAGCGGGGGAACATGGACGGATGAGTTCGATGGTGCTTTAGAGTGCGGGGGTGATTCTGAAACAAGCGTGAAGCCAATTAGTGGGCCAATATATACCAGGAGGAATACAAGGGAGTCAACGACCAATATGGGACATCTCGTCTCGGGCGCCCAATTTGTGCTCGGGCACTCCCAGTCCCCGCTTCCGAAGAACGAGCCGGAGGTAGCATTTACAGTGCCGGTTTCCAGAGATTGTACAAACAGGTCAGAAATACACAATACTTGCCCCAGACTTCGCCTCCGTGCTTGCTCCATGCTATCGCTCCGGGTGCAGACGAAGCGATTTAAATGGGAGCAGTCACCGCGCGATGATGGGCGGCGAGCCCCGCTTAACAAGGTCGAACGAAGATCCGTTGCGTTGAAGCGGCGCTGGAACGTAAAGCATATGAAGTGTAATAACTGAGTCGTTCATCAGAGTCACGCGAATTAGGTTGAGAGGGCACTGTTACCGAATTACGAAACCTCAAGCTTCAAGGCAGACGACCGGTGTAGTTTCGTCTCCGACTCGAGTAGGGATGCAGTATGTAGCGATCTAAAGTGGGCCAGACGTTTCCGCGAGCGGCGGGAGTCCCGCGTAACGTCGGCGCTCAGCGGAAGAAGGTCTCAAGGAGCGGCCGCAGTAAAGACATAGTAAGCGGATGGTCACGGATGACTAGATAGCAGTGGAATGGTGGAGCCAGAATATAGAGGTGTTCGAGTGGAGTGGACGGAAATAGCTGGCCAAAAATGGACCAAAGTGCGATTTTCTTCCGAGCTTGCCACCTTCATCACCGCGACGCATCACGGATTTGCACTTACGGCACCGCAAAGCCCCTAACTACTCTGAGCTCACACGGGGGACGAGGCTATGAAATTGATTAGAAGCCTGAATCCAGACTTTCAGCGATGTTGTGAGCTAAGGCTAAGAAGGCACGGCTCGACTTGGTGGGAGATAAGGAAGATTAGAGTACGAGCGCCTATCTCAGCGCCTTTCAGTTTATACCCGTGATCTAGTCTGTTAGTTACCGCGCTGTCAAGATAACAAAAAGCAATGGCTCTTCCACGACGACCACGACGCGAGAGGCTGCTGCCTGCTTCACTCATGCCCAGGAACACAAAGAACACGTAGAGCCAGAGCGTATTAATTTCGCCGCACCCCACCCTGCAACCCAACAAGAAATCGAACGAATATATAGTACGGAAGACGTTAGATATGATAATACTATCGAATCGCCCTCAAACCGACAATTGCCAAGCCTAGTTCCCGCCTAATTATAACGAGGTAACAGTGAGTGGATAGTACACACGATAATGCTGTACTGAAAGATGAATATCGTCAGTACACGAGAATGGGCGCGTCAAACGACGAAGAGGCTCACATGGTGATGATGATGATGATTATGCCGTGAATGAAATGGTGTGTATGCGGGCCGGGGTTCATGCAACGACGCACGAGCCGCTGGAGCCGTTGGACCTGTCGTCGTCGACGGTGGGCAGTTCGGGTGCCTCATCGACTTGCTCGGCGACAAAGTAAGAGATGATTGATGCAAAGGCGTCCGTTTAAAATGTGGGTGAGGATGAGGGTAGCGCGGAGAGTCCGGGTGCGGGGAGTGCAAAAAGCGCGAATGAACTGAAGGACGATCTGTCGCGCCGCGAGCTTTTATAACGCGTCGCCCAAGTGTTCTTGCACAATTGCACTCGGGTCCCGCGTCTACGAGCGTGCCTGGGCCTGCGGGTGCACTCGCGAGCACAATAAGCAGCGGTGCGAACGCTCACAATAAGGAAATTGATGCCCGCCCCATTGGAAACGACATCTTTGAAGACAAAGAGCGCGCCGTGTGGGTCCCCGCGCGGGCTTATACGCCTGATGGTGATGGCACATCGGACCGGAGAAAAAAAAAGTATTTTTTGAGTCGACAAGCGTGTCATAAAGTACATATGCATCGCGAGTATGTTTGGAAGTAGTAACTTCCATCTGAGCCAAGAAAGCCATCAGAGGAACGACCAGCTCAGAAATGGATCCTAAAATGCCGCCCCGAGTCATGGGCCCTTCCGAGTGGCCCGCCGGAGCTCGAATCAGACGGGGCAAGGCACCAGTGCAATGGCCCATGCAACGACCAACACAATAAGAAAATAAGCTCCCGATGTGGACCGGCTCGGGGCCAAAGCACATAGCCCAGAGCGCGATCCAAGCGGGATCGATCCACTACATACAATATTTTCGGGCTTGACTCATCCGTGAAAATGCGAGAATCCGCAATGACTCACTGGCTGGCGGCCCGTGCCAACCAGCCTTGACGAAGTGATGAGTTGATATTCACTGTGTAGCGTAGCGCATTAGATCGCAGTGATCTTCGAACAATGCCAGATCCGCCTCCCGATGTGGGTACTGTGAAGTGGCGCCGTGACAGTCCAGACAATTGCGGCCGCCGTTGAATTTTAGTGCATTCCCTGTGCTAGCTAACTTAAAACCACGATACGGTGAAGACAAAAGCCCACCGAATCAGTTGCGGGTGGACCACCGAGAGGCCGGTGCGTATTCTAGAGCCTAGGCACTGGTGGCGCGCGCAGCTGACGAAGATCATTTACTTATGAAGAATTTATCGCGGCCTCGTGTATTTCTTATTGTTGTGTTGGATTCAATTTGAAGAAGATAGATCCGAGGAGGGTGAAATCGAGAGGAGATGTTTCGCGGCTGAAGGGTTTGAAACCGAGGATCACCGAGACCCTTCATAATAAGAATTGGCGTCCAATCCCAGGAGATGATGCATCCAAAAAAACATAAATGTGCCCAAAGTCTTGACTGGCGTAAACTGACTGTTGAGCGGAGAGACAGGATGGCAGGCAGATACTCGAGACTCGAGAGAAGATTAGGCCGAATTTTTGGCCGGCGGGAGCTAAGATCCGGTGAATGTTAACGCTGTAAAATAAATGAGGTTAGCGCAAAGGGGCCGAGTAGCAACCAGGCAGCGGTTTCTAATAAAACGGCTGAGATCAGGAGAAAGACACGGCATTTGCGGGCCTGAAAAAACGGCGAAATTACTCGAGAAAGAGGCAAAAATGAGCAAGTACCTTGTTCGGTTCGTTTTTGTTTTGTGTTTTGCCCGCTAACTCCCGAAGACTGTTGGAAGAGACGATCAGCCTCGCAGCTAGGAGGAGAGGACGTAGAGCAAATATAAAGCGTTCGATAATAGGCTGTATGGCCCGCAAATGAGGTCTCGCACTGGCAGCAACCTGGGAGAATTCAAAGAGGCAAAAAATAGAGAGCTTGCGCAGAAGCCATTGGAGCCATTTGATGGCTTGTGGGGAGTGCAGGTAATGGCTCCACAAAGCCATTGACGTCCTAATTTTGGCTATGAATCCATCCAGTTGTACACAGCAAAAATGCCATCATATGGCTCCAATGGCTCTTGCGCAACCAGGCTACAGCCGTTTTGGAAACCATAGAGGGGTTTCGTAAAAAATTGATGCTCGATTTTTGCTTACCTTTGTTTACGATGTTTACGATTCAGTACCTCGCCTCTGTCTAATACAAGACTGGGGTACGGCCGAAGCCGACCACGGCGGGACGTGTGGAGTAATTAAAGTGTCCTTTCCCGTGTAGATCTCTCCATGACACTGCGTCGCCGCTCCACCAATGACTCACGCTCATCATTGTCTGCATCAACGGTAGGCCCCCGGTCACTACTTATAAGGGCGGTCCGGAAATTTTTCTGGATTTCGACTGATTTACTCTATATTTTGACGGTAATACGGCCCTGGAAGCCGTAAAAAAACGAATTTTGCCTCCCCCACGCTGGAATTGTCTTAGTTTGGTGCTTCAGTATCGCTCCAGAGGGTTCAAAACTTCTGGCGCTCGCTGGTTCGGAAAAAATCTCCCTGAAAATCGCTCGTTGATTTACTCTACGCCCGGACCGCCTTTATAGATAGTGACCGGGGGCCTTCAACGGTACTATAGTTGCCATGCATTTATTTAGACCCCACCTCACCTCGCGTCCCCTCATGAACAAATCCTTTCCACTGAGCTGAGGCCGATGCAAAGGTCGGCGTGGGTCGGCGGCAATATCTTACTGTTTGTGGTGGCAAATGTAGTATTGGTAGATGTCATGCTGCTTGATTTCATTAGAAATGTTCTTCTACTTGTTGGCATGGGCCATGGCTGTAGACCATCGTTGTCGAGCACGAAGGAATTGAAGGCGAGGGCAATTGATGACGACAGTGGAGCAAGACGTGTCAAACAGAGGTATGCAAAAATCGAGCATCAATTTTTTACGAAACCCCTCTACAGTATAGTTTCCAAAACGGCTGTATTCACTGCATTCAGCGCCTGAATAGCCACAGGTTTGGCAAGGTGTACCTTCGGCTATCTATGTCGGAAAAATAAAATTAGCCTGATAAGCCGGCGGCCTTATCTGGTCCTGATCAGGGCCTAATAAGGACGCCGGTGACCTGATTCGGCAGTTATCCGGTTGCCGGCTACATTATTTCCCATGAAAATCCGAGCCTTTCTCCAAGGGGCATCTGATCCGACAAAAAATCCACTTAGGCCACATTTTTTCAAAATCACCTTCTCAGCGACCCTCCCTACCACGTGACGTCCCAATATGGTAATTGTACACGTGAGCACTCTACCAAAAGCGTAACTTGCGAGAACTTGGGTCAAACGTGCCCAATGGGCATTTAGGAGCGGTGTGAATTCATTGGGACCTTCTAGAGACGTTCCTCTACACTTTTCTCCATCTTGATTTTTCCTGAGCTCTATGCACACTTGTTGAATCCAATTATTTCCCTCCACGCCGTCGTTTCCCTTCACGAGTCGCCCGCGAATGAATGCACGGGTCGCATGCCCACCCGTCTGGAGCCCAGTCAAGCTTCATACAGCTGAGGTGATACTGACCGAGCAAGGTCAGCATCAGGGAATTAATAGGAGTGACTGGTACTCACCCATTTCGTCTCGCATCCTTCCACTTTGCATCGGATATGGGGATCTTCGGGATCATTCACTTCCGCAGATTCATCGCAAGTACAGTATGAGCTGTCCAAACTGCGCAGAACTCACTTTCGGCCCGAATGCGTCGTGGCGACGGGTTGCGGAGCGGCCGCGGGAATTATTGGAGCCGGAAGCGTTGGTTGTGTTGGGGTGAGGTGATTGCGGGCGTGATAAGATCGCCCGTAGGGACATCTGTGTTTACCTGGCAAGGTTTAACACAACGAAATGTGAAACATTAAGTGTCGAAGCAATACCTGGGTAATAGATGCTTCAGGTATATCGACGGGGGACATCAGGACTTCAGAGGACTTCCCAGGAGTCGGAATCAGTGTAACAAAAGATGCAGTTGTGTGGTAAGTACCTGTGCTTCGAGGCTAACATTTGCGTGAGCATTAATCGGAGGCTCAGGGGACATTAGAAATGGCTAGGGAAGTACACGGAGTCACCCTGAAGCCATTTTGGAGCCATTTGGACTGACTTAGTGAGAGATGTATTTTTTTTTTTTCGGCCTGACGGCCGACCCTACCTACCTGCCCCCTGTCCCGGCTTGACCGGCCCGATGCCCCTTGCCTTTCTCCAACTCCCTCCACTCGTCTTGCTGCGTCGTGCAGCATCTTCCTTCTACTGACCCACAACTCGGATGACCCTCTGGGCCCAGTGGCCATGATTTCCTCGCCACGCCGGCAACGGCATCTCGTGCCATCGTTCTCAAATTCCACCTCGTGATTCCAATGATCGCCAATCCGTGTATCCTCTTTTCGAAAGCATAGGAGCTTCTCATACCTCGGTATAGGCTTCCTGTGACGCCTGAATCGACCACTAGCGCCCCAAACGACTCACCTCATCTGCCGTAGGAAGTGTGAAGCCGCATATGTTCCACGGGGCGGAAATCCGCACCTCGCGCTGCGTCTGTGGTTACGCTCATAGACACATGCGAGTACCAAGGGGGAGGGTGTGAATGGACAAGAGGCTGTCTGTGGAGCATAGGTACGCTGTAGTCACTCACTTTCTGCCTTGCTGACATCATTGCATGTAGTGTCGTATTGGCTCCCGCCCGCGCCTCCAAAGGGAAGGTTTCAGATGATCCGCAGGTGCGTGCATCGTGCAGCGGCGCTTGCCCAAAATCTCACTGTCATGAGGTTAAAGATGACTGGGCGGCTCGTATAATCTTGAAATTAGGACCACTAGGTGCGCACGCGCTCTCGATGTGCCGCCTACACTGACCTCGCGCAGATGCAGTAAGAATGGAATGTATTGTGGCCGCAGTCATTATCAGATCTTGAACGTCTCCGTTCGCACGCGCACACAGCCCGCTACGTATTCTGCGTGCGCGAAATGCAGTGCGAGCTGCCTGTGCACAGCGTACTAGGATTCGCGGGCGCCACCGCCGATCTGGAAAGCCCTTGTCCGCACTCCAGACTGCCAGGGCACAGTTACCCGCGGAGTTGGGGTATTTACGCGTGCGTGCGCAGTATTCAGCGCGCGGTCCCAGTGCTTGTTTTTTCTCGGGCGCCGCCGCGGGTATGGATTGTCGGCGTCCGCACTGCCAGCCGTGCGTGCACAGTGACCCGCGAATTCGCAGGAACTCGTGTTTCATTTTTTCTACACCACCACCGCCGCCGCCGACCTGAACCGTCGTCGTCGCCCGCACTGCCAACCGCGTGCACAGTGACCCCCGGATTCGCGGGCATTTTTTCGGGAGCAATATACAACGCGGGACCGCGGAGCTCGTTTTCGCAGGCGCCGCCGCCGGTCTGAAGCGCCTTCGCCCGTACTGCAAGCGGTGCACGCACAGTGACCCATTCATTCCCTGGCATTCCTGCGTGTGTGGCATACAGCGCGCGCTCGCGGTGCTCCTCGTCCCGCGCGCCACCGCCTGCCAACTGCGCGCACACTGTGGCCCGTGGATTCACGGGGATTTCTGCGGGGCTGAACCGTCGCCGTCCATAGTGCGAGCCGCGCGCGGCCGCAGAGCTTGTCTTCGCACGCGCGGCCGCTGGCCTGAACCGTCCTCTTCCGTACTGCGAGCCACGCGCACACCACGGGGACCCGAAAATTCACGTGGCATGCAGCGGGCGGTGCCCGGCGCTCTTCTTCGAGTACGCCGCCGGTCTGCATGGTCCTCGTTCACATTGCGAGCTGCGCGCGCATAACGTCGCGGGCATTTCCGCATGCGCGGCATACAGCGGTAGCTCATGTTCTCGTCTTTGGTCCTGGGTTTGGCGTACTGCGTCTGGCGCAAGGACTCGCCGATGCGCTCATCCCCCGCAGGAAGTGCGTCCGCCCCCTCGCTTGTCGTGAACGGCGCGAGGCGATCGTAAAGCCCCGATCTACGCTACAAAATCTTCGCCTGCACTTATTGAAACTGTGCACCACCTTTTACTCTGCCTGGAGGGGGCATCTCGCGCTCTTAAACGCTGCGCGAGGCCGTCGGTGCGGCCCTGTCCGCTGTGGGAGGGCCCTGTATCAAATATCAATGTACATCAACCTTGTTTTAATTGCTCTGCTAGCAGGGTGTCTTTGTACTCCCCATTTTGCGCCATAATAAGTGGCGCGCCTGTGTAAGCATCTCCTGTGCTGCTCTGGTGTTGAACACCGTCGGCGACAGGGAGACAGATTTCCAGTTCCGCGGATCGGGACAAAAACCTACTTACAGCAGTGAATTTGCATGCTGATTACCTAGACAGTGAGTCTGAATGCATTTCTGTACTTTATGCGGCTCAGCAGGATCCTGAAAAAGGTTTGTGGTCAGAGAAATATCCAGGTTTCAAGACGAGACTTGGTTCACGTTATGAATACCTGCCAGCCTAGGTATCACATATATCAAGCCCACAAAAGTGTACATTATGGACTTCTTAGTGTAGTGGTTATGTCGCGTTATGTTGTGATTTATGTTGAAGGTCGCCGGTTCGACTCATTCAAAAGTCTCCCGTTTCTACTTCAAACAGTCAATATTCGGTCTAAATAGGTATTAGATCCAAAGCTTAAGATGAGTCACTAAATTAGAAAGGAATTGATTAGATTTTTCAATATAATAGCCCCTCGCCTTATAAGACCTTATCAGCCTCATAACCTGATAAGGTAGGCCCAACCTTATCTCGGACTTCCATCTTATCAGGTCAGGATCAGACGGGTCGGTCATTATGGCCTGATAAGGCATTATCAATCCTTATCGGCTTCGGCCGGTTTTTCCGACAATTACCGGCTGGTCGCCCAGTCACGGCCATCTCGCCGGAGCCCGGCGAGGTTCGGCAAGCTATAGCGCTGCTACCTTCTCGTTGCTAGAGAACGGTAGCCGGCTCGCTACCGTGGTGCTGTAGAGAGCCGGCTGGACTGCGGACTTCCGTGGCTATAATGCGCTTGAATCTGCTTGAATGCAGTGATTGCGCGACCTCCCATTGAGGACCGAGACAGCCGGCGGCCGGAGGTTCGAGTTCTGCGCCACTAATCGGTGCACGGTACAGGGTGATTGGTCCAGTCTTAAGCGCGCGCGCTCAAAGGCAGTGCGCATCAGTGGATTCTTGGCGTTCCTCGAAGCTTGAGAAAGACAAATTAGGACCGGCTCACCAGCAGGACAACAACACCGATCATGAGGCGGAAGATTGTGAACTAGGCGAAGATGAAGGCGATTCGGATGACTCGGCTGGTGGACCGTGGTGAGTTTCGTTTCCAACTGGTCTCAAACAATGACATGATAAACGGGGGAAATCTAGGAGAGGCGACGAAGATAATGGTGACAACTACAATGGGGGAATGGGACCGGGGCCTACGAAAAAGCAATTGAAAGAGATGATGCTAAACGAATGGGCGAAATAACTTCTAGTCAAGGAGTGGGAGCGCGACGCAGGAGCTGACGCCAGCGACGACGAAACTTATTCTCCGACTCCGTCGGAAGTGGGCAAAAACTCCAGATGATCGAGGGGCCAGATGAGTTCGGACCCTGATTGTACGGGCGCGTCGGGGTTATGTGTCTACATTTCGAAGAATATTACTTGCAGTCCTCGCAACTTCAATGTGACTGCCAAACACTGTAGTTTTGGATGGGGTCCGATGGCGGAAGTTCGCAGCAGCGATTCAACGACCACATGGACGCAAGATAGAATCCGTCTTAGAATGATCGACGGTGGGCAGGAAGTCGACTTCGTATGACGGGAATCAGGAGGAAGATGATTCCGACAGGTGCGATGTTTTGTTGTGGCCAGTGTTACAAAGCTGTGGGTGTAGAAGGCTGACGACGTGTTGTACATTCAATCAGAAAAACCGCAAGCTGCAAGTGCAAGGGCGTACCTTAGTCAGTTTTTGTACCGGACTCCATCCGGTGAATAGTCCGCAACATTGCATTTAACAGATAGCAAAACGACAGCGCGATGATAGTGGCAGTGCCGATTTAAACGACGGCTAGGTCGTCCGCGATTCCAATCGGAGTGTGAACAATCCCCACAGAGTCTGGAGCATGAGGCGCTATTGGAACGATCCGGGAAACAGCCGGATTGAACAGCTGTTGGAATTCCGCCGGCACAGTGACGGTGTCCTTGTGGGGAACTGCACCGACATCAGCGAAGGAAGGCGAATTGAAATGGGGGACTTACGGGATTGTGGACAAGATAGGAGAACGTATGGCGACTGTAGCTCTGCCGTCTGAAACAAGGCGAGGGATCGGTTCGCCGAAGTGGTGCCGTAGCGCACATGTAATGGTACTTCGGCGTCGATCGTACCACCCCGGCGGGGAACCGAGACAGTGAGCAGCAGAGAAGAGCCAGTTTGTTCGAGGGCTGCAAGCGGAAGCTCCAAGTTAGAGGGTTCAATGTGTTGGAAAGAGTAGGAAGACCGATAGTTGGCCAGCTCATATGGATCGATGAAAATCAAGGGCGGCAGAGCGTAGTAAATGTGCAGACCGCAGGTATCTATCTCAAACACCTCTACGTTGGTCAACAGTGTGGGATGAAAGCTGTTTGCCTGGACAAGCGCGGAGGATTGCTGGGATGTCATGGCGGTCGGAGAAAGAGGGAAAGCTCGCCCATCTTTGGTTTTGTTTCCTGTACAAATCTCTTCACACTGCCACTCATGCTTTCAACCACATGTTCATTTTATATTTCAGATATTACACACGCCTCGGAATTCTGCCTTGATGGTACGATCGCTTATTTCCATCTGGAATCTTCTCTCACATGCTGCTGCTTCACAAAATTGCCATCGCATTCGGCGGGCTCGCAATCCCGCCAACGACATTGAGGTTCTGCAAGGTAAAAAAGAATGAGTAACGTCCGAGCTCGTGGCATGCTGCCGTCAGTTTTTCGAAGTCCAAGAATTCAACTTGGGGAAAATAACGAATCAGCGGAAAGCCAGCCAGAATGCGCCAGAACCGACCAATGCTGAGCCCTCACCCGCCGATGAACACTTGATGCAGCGAGCGCGGGACGCCGCCAATTATCGTGACGTTGGCCGAAAGTCTCTCGAATGCGGGGTTGTCACTCCCCACCAGCGACAGCTTTTTCTCCCAGAGCCAGCGCAGCGTTGCGTCCGAAGCCTCCACACCGAGGAACTGCGCGTCCGCGCCTTCGCGGAATGGCACTATCGCCTGCTCATGGGGGGACAGTGCGAGGTACTCCTTTGTGAATCCAGTGCGCACGACGAGGAAGTCCCCTGGCTTGGTGAAGGTCGCTGGGTCGAGGCCCTGCCAGGTTGCAACCGCATCAAGGTCTACGGAAGAGATTGTGGTTGCCTGATTAAATGAATGATATGCAGTATTCACTGCGAAAGGAAGCATGGCATACGGTAAAGACGTCGAAACTGGAATTCTTAGACTCCATCCATCCTGCCCAGTCCAGGAGAACTCCCCGACCAGCAATGCCCTTTTGGGCTGCATCTAAACCAGGGTCAGTGCCCGGATAGTTGTCAGAAGGAATGCGCACTTTGAATCCCCAGCGTAGATGATCCACCAGGCGCCATAATCCCATCAAACGTGATAAGGTCGTTGTAAAATCTGCGGCCCAAATTTAACGATACCCTTGCAGTCGTGTTGTTGGAGGGACACATACTGGTACGTTGATTGATCAAAATGGGTCGAGTACGGGAAATGTCTCAGCCCATCGAACTGTGTCGATATCTGCGTGTTGAGCGTGATAATGTCGTCCTGGTATCCTGAGAATGGCTGGATCGCGTGGATGAGCGGACGGCGATTGGGATTGAGCGGCGGGTCCGGCATAGAGAGCTCCAGATTGAGATTGAAGGCGCGCCCGAGTTTTATCTCGTTCTTGGCCGCCTAGGATCGTCGCATTCGTGATGTGGTTCAGCGCCCCGAGCTCATCGCTGGCCCCCTGGAGTGGATTTCGATTGCGGAGAAGGTTTAAGTGAGTGGGTGCGTACCCAGACGCCCCATGCGGCCTTGGTGGGGAAGGAAGGATCTAACGGGAGCTGATCGTAGCTTGGCCAGTTGGCGTAGATGTCGGATGCGACAATGGTCCGCGCATGGGGGATGGGCCCAGCTTTCACGATGACGGCGACGGTAAGTACTATGAGAGAGGCGAGCAATGTCATGACAGATGTCTCGGAAAGGAAGACAAGAGCACGGCCTTTTAAACCCCACAGGAACGGATAAAGAAAGACCAATGCCAAACCAATGCGGTGGCATAAACCGTTCCTGCCCGCGCCGTGGCGCGCCGTGAAGTCTCATTTATAATCAGGACCTTATATTACGGCATCTATTGCGATTCTCCCTGTTATTTTTGAACTGTCGAAAGGGTTCGATTGTTTGGACGTGAATGGTGCCGCGACTATACACTTGCTGAATCTAACAGACATGCTCGCTCGCATACGCGTCGTATTCTGGCCGAGCATTCGAGTCGTCCATTAAGCCACTGTGGTCCCAGTCTCCAGAACGAAGGATTCCAGTGACCACCCAAACCGACGTGTTAAGCGCCGGCCGAACCGACGCGCTTCCCAGAATCTCATCGTCGACTCCGGATGCGGCTCGTGGACTGGATGTATCCCTCAGGGAGTTACAACAACGGAGGTAAACACTCACCAGTGACACTTCGTTGTCCATCTGGGTGGCGAAACGTCCATGCCGACCCGCGCGTCTTTTGCAGCACAAATTTGAGCTGCGCAAAGGCAGCTTGGATCTAAATATGGAGGAGAGCAGTATAATGAGCGCGAGTTCCCGGTCTCGTTCGCGGGAGGTACGTACATCTTTCCAGGCGACGGAGCTTTGCTGCAGCGCGATTTCCTCACTGTAACATGAAGTCAGCAAGCCAGCGTGGATAATAATGCGTGGACGACGGACTCTTTCGTGGCATTGAACAGCGTTGAGAACACCCTGTATACTTTCGCTGATACGGGCGCTGATGGCACAGCGACGAAAATTTGTTCGGCCGGCGTATGATTCGCATTTTCGGTCACTGCAGGGACCCCACGCGTCTTCGGTTTCTCTTTTACGTGCGGTAGCTCTTCCTTCGCCGCAGCCGTTTGCACCGCTCCACCAAATGGTAGAAGTGCAGCCCGCGTTGGTTTCCCTCGCCCCGTCGGCACCTTCGGCGTACCTGGTTTTTCATCAGCTCTGAAACACAAAGAGTAATGAAACCCCACTAAGAGCCACCCAGTCTGTTGGCCCAACTGCGAACGGCGCGACGACGAGCGTTCCTAGCGCTAACAGCTCCGTTCCACATGTCTTGACCAGCTCCCGGTCCGCGGCTGTCCAGAACGCAGCGAAAGTATCGTCCACGCTTTGACATTTAGAAGCCCAAGCCACATCGCGCGGGCCTTTGGGGTACATAAAACGGGACACGGGGAAGGCCTTGTCTGCGAGTTCGTGTAACGGGGAAGCTCCGGAGGTGAGCGACGCAAGTAGCGGGTGCCACTTCTGAAGTCGCTGCTGCACGGCCGCTTGAATCTCTTCTGACGGCTCGACGGCAGGGCGATGCCAATCTAAAATGGATTTGCAGTCGTTGACGACACCCCACTGCGACAAGAGATTCGCAATGAGCGGAGAAACGCGCTGGTGCTGAATGGGATCCTGTGTAATGCGATCCAGCTGGTCGAAGATTCGCACCACCTACCAAAGGTGCACTTGCTCCTCCTGGAGGAGGAGCACCATATATCCGTACAATTTATCTCCCGGTTGTCCCTTGAATGTCGCAAAGTTTTTTTCGAAGGCAGGGTCCGTGCAGCGCACGGTGCGACCTATGGTGGTGAGAAGTATGAATCACTCGACTTTGAACCAGTGACTCACCACTAGCCAAGGCAGATGCTGAGCAAAATGTGCTGTGATGTCTCTTGGTCAAGCGTGTTTCAAGAAGGCCCAGGATGGGATGGAAGTTCATGAGCGCGTTTTCATACTCCCGAGGAAGGTCGCGAGCACGCGCCACACCATTGGGAAATGTGGTTTGAACGACCCGGAAGTCGTCGATAAGTGCCTTCGCAACGTGATACATAATACTATAAATACGAGCATGAGAACTAGGTCATAGCATTGAATGAGAGTCTTTACCGCAAGGAACGAATAAGCATCCGACAGCATCAACGAAATAGCGCGGTCCTGAATGAGGGACGGAGGTGCTTTGCCGAGGATTGTTTCAAGACGGTGGGCGTAGTACGACTGGATCGTTTCAGCCAGGTAGACGGGATCAGTGCGTAAATCGGCGACGTGCTGCACGGCGAGCTCGTATTGCGACTCGAGAAGAACGGCAATTTGGTCGATGGAGAACACAGGTGGAGGGCCGTAGGGTCTCAGGGCGTTTGAACGCGCACTGGATTGCCACTGAAAGGTCGTGTTTAAAATCGGTATCGTGGGGGCGGGGAGCAGTGTGGCAGGTTTGAGATCACCGAGGTCAAGATCAATTAAGATCTTGTTGACAACGGCAAGCAGAAAACCCATCTAAGGAGAGTGAGCACGACGTCTAATCGGCCAGATTCTGACGCGCACAAGTTTGCTCTGCATCTCGAGGACTGCAAGACCGTCTCCGAATGACATTGACTCCCGAAGAAGGTGCTCCATCTGAGCTCCGTCCGGACTATCTCTGTCCGATTTATCCAGGAACTCAGAGTATCCGAGCACCTTGCCGTAAGTATCCTCGTCGCCAAAAGCAATCATCCCGCAATCCAAGCCATGGAATCGCTTTATCCCACCTGCCACGATGCCGAAATGTAGCTGAAGTATAATGAGAGAAGGTAATTGGTGATAAACAGGGGCTAACCGTATTGTTGTCAAACCACGCAAATTCCGATGGAGAATGATACACCCTTGCATGGAGAAGACCGAGGACTGTTATCAGGTCATATTTCCGCCTTTCTCGCGAGGAAGACAAGTAACTCACACTGTGTCCCATTATTTATGGAAAGATCCTCCAGATTCAGATACGGCAACATAAAGTCATTTCTTTTGGCCTGCCTCGCAGACGGATCATCTTGAGCCAATGCTGAGATCTCGGGCGCATGTTCCTTGGGAAGCTTGGGATCGATCTCCTGAAGGAGTTGCTTTCTCTTCACAGCGGTTCTCTATATTAGATCATATTAATACGTTACGAAACGAACGAACGAGCAACGTTACCTTCTTCCAGCGTTTTCGAATGGTTTCTTCATGTACGTGGACAGTCTCTTTCAGTTGATACCAAGATTTAAACAGCTCATGCTGGATTTTATCGGCACGTTGTCGGGCCTCCTTCGAGGTTAATATTGCTTCGGGACGCGGTATATGCGCGGGCAAGGAATCAAAGAATGCCTGCGCTTGAGCTTTGGCATCTGAGTCGGCCATCAATTGGATGCAGATGTTTGAGGCTCTGGCGTAGTCGCTGGGTGTGGGACCAAAAGAGATGAGAGCGAGAGACAAGAGGGTCTCTGAGGGCAAGTCTAAGGGAGAATGCTTTGCCGTGATTTGTCATAGGCTTTGCATCAAAACATGCGTACACAGCCTTAGGAAATTCGTGAACTTCCCCTCGCTAGAAATAAAACTTGAATGCAAGCAGGAAGGAGGCCCACGTAAAAGGGTAAAAATATACTTCCACAGTTTATATATGATCCACATTCAATCCGTGGGCCGTGGCAACAAATTGACAGCGATCATCTAGGTTCAATCGTTCAATTATTCGCATTGTTCCAGTCGACATATCACTCAGTTATACATGAAAATCCCCATCGCTTTGTAAGGCTCTTCCAGATACTTCATATCCTCGGCGGTGAGTTTCACTTCGAGTGCACCTGTACACATAATTATTAGAACGGTGAACAGCTGCGGCAGTTCCAAGTGGAGAGCGCACCGAGCAGATCATCCAGCTTCTCGAGCGAGGTGGTGCCCACGATCGGGGCCGTTACGCCTGACAGGTGAGTCAGAAACAAATCGCGATGCATTACAAGGGATACACACCATCCTTCGCCATGAGCCACGCGAGCGAGATCTGCGCCATCGTTGCGCCGTGCTTCCTCGCGACCTCTTCGACGCTACAGATATTTTCAGCATACACCTAAATTATGACCAGCGGCGCACGCGTACCGATCGACGATATCCTTGCTTCCGGCGCCGATACGGAAGTACCCGTCCGGGGGGAGCTCGTCGCTTCCCTGGCGCAGTGTCTTATTCTCGGTGTTGGCAGTGGAGGACGGGCGGGTGAGCGCACCGCGCGCAAGAGGCGACCACGGGATCGAGCCCACGCCGAAGTGCTGCGTTATTCGTACGAGTTCAAATGGGCTCTCCAGTATGGTTGGAGGGAGGCGCACCTTGAGTGAGGGCATCATCTCGCGCTCCTCCTCGCGATAGAGCAGGTTGTAGTGATTCTGCATCGAGCAGAAGGGCGTGAGGTTATGCGTGATTGCGTAGTCTGGTAAAAGGGGGGAGTCACTCATGGTGTAAGGTGTATGGAGGTTCGGGATCATACTTTGCATGACGTGGACTGAGGGTACAGTCGTCAATCAAGCCGGAAGTAAAGCAGAATTGGACTCACATTGCCAAGCGTGGCACGAACTCATGCCGATGTACCGGACGTAACCTGCCTTGACCACGTCGTGCAAAGCTTGCATCTGGGTCCGTCGCTGAGCAACGCTCAAAGCCGCAAAGATTCAAGGACTTACCGTTTCTGCAATGGGGGTGTCGTAGTCAAAGCGATGGCCTATGATTCGGGGTCATTACGACGGACGAAGGACAAGTAGAAGCCCAGACGCACATTGAAGCACATCAATGTAGTCGAGTTGAAGACGCTTCAGGCTGTCCTGGACCGACGCCATGATATGCTTCCGCGACAGCCCGAACTGGTTCACGTAGCCGCGGTTTTCCGGCCCCGCGAGGAACAACTCAAGCGCGTTCACGTCGAGAGTTTTGCCGACCGGATGGCGGACCTGTGCACGTGGAATCAGAGATCCTTTTAAGCGGCTGGATGATTGAGAGCGCACCTTGGTCATCACGACGATCTCCTCGCGCGGAAGCTGAAGTTTCTTTATTGCGTTTCCGAGGACGACCTCGCTCATGCCATTTGAGTACATCTGAAGCAAGGAGTTATGATGCGACTGAGTAATTTAACGAAGGATGAGTCCTCACGTTGGCGGTATCGAATGTGTTGATGCCCGCATCGTAGCTATAGTGATGGTCATCGATGCAAAGTGATAATGCGCGAATCTGGGACATACGCGTATTTTATATGCTTGATTGAGTCCTCTTCGTCGAGCGTCCAGGGTCGCCATTCAGATGATCCGTAGGACATGCACCCCAAGATGATTTCGGACACCTTGAGGCCTGAATTTCCTAGGCGAACTAATGGGCGGCTAGTTAGAAATTTGGCGCGCTGGACTGAACGAACATACCGTATCTAACACGGCGAGTGGGATCTGGGAGAGACATTATCTGATATTTTAATAGGAAGCAGATCCTGGTGGGTCTTATATATGTCGAGACGGCACGTCTTCTCGGCAACGGCGAACGGGGAAAGGTTACCAAAGTAGGTTCTTGACACAGGGCGCTTCACGTATTTTGATCCCTCTTCCTTCTTCTGATCCGCAGCGGTAAGCGGAAATGACAATTGGGCTGGACGTGATGTTCTCGGAATTTTCCAAATCCCATTGGTCAATCTACAACATATATTCCATTCGTCCATAAGTATCGGTCACAAAAAGATATCAGAATCACACCCTTGCGCTCTCCGGACACCCACACATCGATAGGTCGGGCGCCAGTTGTTAGAGCTTGGAGAAAGTCCTTCAGCGCGCGCCGTCGCAGAGGAAAGATAATAGGGGAACCGAAAAGAAGGAAAACGGGATGCTAGACCCGCTAGCGCCCCTCGAAAAGACCAGGGAGGTATGACATGTCCAGGATAATCGCACCAGCTTTATCCAGTTCCTCCTCGATCTTGGTGCTAATCTTATCCGCCGGTTTAACAGTGCCGCCCTCCACCAACTCGATGTGGTTGTAGGTACCATGTGCGCCGCGCATGAGCAACACCGTGTTCCCACGTAACAACGCTGCTCGGCACGCTGCATTATCATGAGTCGCGCGGCTCCGATGTCGCTAAGAATAGAAGACGCACTCGATTTAATTGAATACTCGGACAGCAAACCAACCACCACGACCTCTGCATCTGGTGCGACGAGCTCTCCGAGTTTCGTCCCTGAAAACGCGTTGCTCTTGCGCTTGTCGATGAGGAACTCCCCGGACAGTGGGGGATGGAGGAGTTCCCACGTCGGCGTTCCTTCTTCGTCGATCTCGCCCGGATCGCCACTGTTTCGGATGTGGATGATGCGCGGAGTGTGCTCGGCGCGTCGGGCGTGCTCCAGAACAAGGGCGATGTTTTCACGAACGATGGAGGCGGATGGGATTCCCTGGGGAGGGTCCGCAATGATGCCGACTTGGACGTTAACTACGAGCAGAACGCGGCTGGTCATGGTAAGGTGGAAAGTTACATGTGGAATGGATGATTGCTAGTCGATAAGCTGAGTCAGCATTTCCCACAGACCCAAATAGGTAATTTCGACGTCCGGTAGAGCTCGCTTGGGCCGAGCGCCAGCTTCAGCGAATGGCATCCATCGGCCAGCGGTAGAGTCTCTTTGTAACTCCGCTCAAGATGATTTGGCTTACATTGAGCGCTCTGGTATTCGGCCTCCCTCGGACATGGTGTGTCAGGCAACGGTCTATCGCGGGCCTCCGTACTCTCGAAGGAGTCCACAGTCTAGCAGACGCCTTAATATGCAGGGATCATACCAAGTTTCCGTTCAGCAGTCAGATAAAACCCGTTCATAACAATACAAGGCGTGTCACCTCGTGGTAGTATCAGGCAACAACAAGTCAAGAAGTCCAGAAATCTGAACTTTTCGCGGCCCAGTTGTACTATTTTCCAAATATTAGAGCGGGGAGAATCGACAAATGGCTTGGACGCGGTGAACGTCCGCTGATAGAGAGCTGAAGGGAAAATAAGTTGACTACAGAACAAAATACATACTCCTCATAAATGCATGCATAATCAATCTCTCCACTGTTCTCCAGAGTTATGTATCTCGCATCCAGGCAGCACAGTTAACTAGTGGTGGATCGCCCGAGATGCCCAAAGGCAAATAATTCGAACACCTAAAAAGCAACTCATGCATCTTAAGCTTAACTGATCTCTACGCCCGCTCTCAATAAGCTTGATAATATCTCCTTTCCACAAGCATTTGGGAATAATGTCGAACTTGAGAGATTAGTGTCCCTTCCGCGACACGCGGAAATTAACTCAGCCTAATGACTTTAAGTGGGTTCGTTTTTAGCCGCGTGGAACACGGATCACACGGAGCGTGGAGCTTCGTGATCGCTGATAAAGAGTTTGATGTTGTGGTACCACGCTTCCCGAGGATTTTGGATTTTGCCTATAAGAAGTGGCATCATTTCATCAGGACATAACTTATTTTTATCCTCGTCCTATTCAACGTTTGGTTTCATGCAGAGTGCCTCCAAGGTCCTATCCGGCAGCAATTAAGCCACTGGGAGTGAAGGCGGCGACATAACAATCTCTGCACTCTCTCGTGCTTCCGGAAGGAGTGCAGAAGCTCCTCTCTCGTAATTTCATTTAGACGGATCCGGCACATGTTACCCATGTCGCGGTTTATAAATGCGCGCCAAGCAGAATGCGTCGTGCTTCACTGCTAGCCAGAGATGTTGCGCTCAGCTCCACGGTAGTTATTCCAGAGCGGTGCGCTCGACCAGCACAGGCACACCCTCGGATTGCCTCCACCGGAGGCGCTTATAATCGGCATCGCAGAAGCCGAGGTGTCCTGGGCGGCTTCCCGTCCATTCACCGCTCTTTGAATATGCACGCAGAGCAGAGCTAGGATGCGTTCATAGAGGTACGTGCAGATCCTGTTCGCTCGTAGACGGCAGCACTGTGTCGAGGTTACGAGCGACACGGACCTCAAGACGGCGTTCGCGGACGCCATGGCGGATTTCGCGTTCCACGTCGGGGGTTTTCTTTATTCGGTGGATGTGATTACGAAGATCGACAGGAAATGAGGACGGTATACATACTCCGTATGCAGTCCCGGGATGTCGTGTACACCCAATCGGTGCCTGGCTTCGAGCTTGAATATTGAAGGGTGTCGTGTTCAGGATAAATCTGACCTTGGCGTTGTAATCTGCTCCTCGGCACGACCATGCCGCCCGACGACATTCCGACGGTTCTCGCCCGGAGCGAATCGCCGAACGCAGATGATATAACAGCCGTGAACGTTACCCAAACGAGACGTCGCTCGGAATTTGCATATCTAATTCCGGGCTATGCGTGAGCCACAGGTTCGACGAGAGATGTGGGGGGACCTCATGGGATAATTCAAACAAGCGCCAGACGATAGTATCCAGGAGTGCGACCATCGAATATAGCTTATATCCTCAAATATACGCAGAACGGTCTGTGCAGAACTTGGTGGGGCGTGAAGCACGCAGAGCCTGGTTGATCGGCACAGTCAGTTAAGGTTGAGCGCGCCGCGAATGAACACAAAATAGCCCGAAGTTTCAGCACCTGGGCTTCTTGCCTTCCATGCAGATCAGCATGGCATCGGAACCCTTTTTGGATTTTCTCGGCCTCGATTGCATTCCAAATATAAGGTTGACCATTCTGAGGGAAAGAACAATGAAAGATACATACTGAAAATCCAAAACACATCCACGACCCAAGGAAATATCGAACGTCTGCCAGCGACACCCAGACGGCTGAGGTCTAGCGATTATCGAAGATCGCCCCAAGATCCTTCATATCGAGCAAATTCACCCCCGCCTCTTCCAGCTCGCCCTCGATCTCAGCCTCGATCTGCGCTGCGGACGTGATGCCGCCGCCGTACAGGACCTCCAGGCGGTCATACGTGCCGTGCGCCCCGCGTACCATGAGCACCTCGTTTCCCCGTCCCAACGCCGCACTGCAAGCTAATCCAAACACCGAATGATTAGCTTTCGATCCACTGGAGCGCACTTGGGCGACGGTGCTCACTGGCTCTGATGGAGAAGTCCGACTGCAGCCCCACGATGACGATCTCCGCGTCCGGGGCGATGAGCTCGCCGAGCTTCGTGCCCGCAAAGGCGTTGTTTTTGCGCTTGTCGATGACAGGCTCGTGCGGGAGCGGCGGGTGCGCGAGCTGCCAGCCCGGCGTGTTGGGCTCGTCGAAGTCGCCGAAGTCGCCTGTGTTGCGCACGTGGATGATGAGCGGCGGGTGCTGCGCGCCGCGCGCCTTGGCGAGGACGAGGCCGATGTTGCGCCGCAGGCTGCTTGCGGAGGGGACGCCCAGCGGCGGGTCGGAGAGCACGCCCACTTGGACGTCGAGGACGAGCAGGACGCGGCGGGTGGACGCTGCAAGCGCATTTTGTTCGACGGCGGGCATTGCACTCTTGCAATTGGAAGCCGCGATGGATGGTGTCGGAGGGCGAGAACCACGCTATATATGACGGTGGCAACGTGCCCTTCTGCATGCGAGCTGGGGATCAGATGTGGTGACAGGTTGATCGTCTTCGCAGCCTACGGCAGCCAGGTACAGCCAGATTGGAATTCATTTGCGAGCGACAGGGAGGGACTCAGAGTCCAGACGACCGGCGCAGGGAAAGAGTGCGATTCATGTTGTTTCGGGGCTGTCTTACCCATATTAACGAGCTGAAGGTGGGTCAACACACAGTCAGCTGATGCACTCAGCTTCGCTCTTATCTGCAGATTATCTACCCCAGTTTAGAAGCAATCGAGCCTCGACGTCATCGCTTCAATGCTGTTCCTACCGATCCTCATGGAATTAAATGGTCGAGGAGTGCGGCGGCACTGCGGCGGCCGGGCCAGCGTTAGCACGGCAGATGGCTGAGGGATGTACAGCCAGGCATGAGGACCGCGTCATTGTGGAGATGTTTAATATCCGGCGCGTTTAGCATGCGCATTTAGCGCAACCGAGCGAATCTGAAGCCGCGGCCTCCAGTCGGAAAAGCCCGAACAGATGAAGTCTGAAGCTAGTCCAGTTCACGGGGGTTGATATGTGCAGTTATTACATCACCTTTGGAAATCGGGATGAGGTTTTGGATGAAAGCAGGAAGTCAGTGACTGGAACACGTCACACTGGTTTTCACAAACAGCCACAACAAACGCGAAAACATGGACGCCGCGACCCGGGCGCGGATGGCTAGTATGCTTTCGTCTGGGGAGGGGAGGTATGAAGCGTATTCCATGTTTTCTCATCGCAGATCTGAAGCAGAAAACAAAAACCCAACAGACCCCTTTCTGAGCTCATGAAAACGAAGGAGACTCTCACAGGCGCCGAATCCCCCCGCCTGCGCACCTTCTGCACCTCCAACACCATGGAGCCCGGTCGCGATATGGATGCGTATGCGATGCTCCTTGCCGCGGGGGACATGGATGCCGTCAGAGCCGATTTCGAACGACGCGTCGCGCGCCGGAAGGCGAGTGGCACCGTGGCGCCCGCGGGGAGCAGCACCGACGTCGCAGCGCCGCTGGACCCGGAAGCGGCGGCTGCGCAGGAGATCTACGCGCTCTGCTGGGGCCCGACGCTGCTGACGATCTACCACATCCTGCTCCACTTCCGCGTCCTCTTTCCCGAGAAGGCGGCGGGGTACCTCGCGATCGCGCGCTTTCTCGCCGAGACGGCGCGCGTCCCCGTGGACGGCGCGGACCTCTCCGGAACGCAGGCGCTGTCGGTCGCGATCTCGACGAAGCCGATCGTGGACTTTGAGTACGCGCAAATTTTGCACGACGCGGGCGGCGACGTGAACAACCGGAATCGGTACGGAGGTGCGCGGGAGTTTCTTTTCCCTTCGTGCAGGAACTGAGGCGACGTCCTGCAGGTACGGCAGCGCACGAGATTATCCAGGTGTGGACGCCCACGGACAAGAGCGTCATGGGCAGGGCGGTGCGCGCGTTGGCGTGGTTTTTGGGGCACGGCGGGAACGTCGATATTGCGGACGGCGACGGGATGCGGGCTAGAGCTATGGCTGCGCGGCTGGAGCGCTTCTCGCCCGACCTGGCTAATCTCATTGCCGGCGTCGACCGCGCGCGGAAGGCGCGCGCGGCGACGTGCTGCGGGTTCTGCGGGCGCGAGGACAAGGTGCACTTGAAATGCGGAAAGTGCAAAGCCGTGCGCTACTGTCCGCCCAGCGCGCGCGCGTGCCAGAAGCTGGATTGGCCGCACCACAAGAAGGGCTGCGCTGCGGGCGCGGTCGGCGCGGAGAGCGGGTTCTCCTTCCTCGGAACCAAATTCAAACCTTGATGGTCGACGGAATAGAATAGGTTGCGCGCTATGCTGTTCCGTCGACCATCCCATTCTGATTGCCCCTCACAGAGCATGATACGGACGTAATGATGAGGGAAGTTACTATTCGATTAATATTGCCGTTCGACGACAAAAGTACTACTAGATAATATTACTTCAGCGACCGCAGCTGCTTCACCACCGCCTCCATCTCGTGATTCCACTCCCCGCTCCACCCCTTTTCCTTCCGACGCTTGCCTGCTTGTACCTCGGCGGCCAGCCGCGTCACGGCCGTCTCCAGCTGCTGCCCCTTGACATCGCGCGCCTCCTTCGCTGCCAAGAGGTTCGCGGCGACGGCCGTAGCGGAGGACGCGAGGCTCTCGCTGCGGCTGTGAGGGGCGCCGGCGCTGCGCGAGCCGCGCGCGGTGGCGGAGAACGAGCGCCCGAGGGTCTGCGACTTGAAGGCGGCGGCACGGGGGGATGTGGAGAGCGTGGGCGAGGCGAAGGCCGTGTGCAGCGCGACGGTGGACTTGGCCCTCGCGACGGCGGGCCGCTCGGCGGCGGCAGTCCACACGTTGCTAGTGGCGCGGCGGAGCAGGCGTGCAGCGGGTGGCGGATGTCCCGCGATGAGCTCAGGCGCGATGTTCTCGCCGAGCGTGCGCGTGAGCTTGGCCACGCGCCGGCGGCGCGACTCCTTCGCGGTGAGGCTGCACGCGAGCGCCGACGAGAGGGGCGGGCTGATGCTGTTGAGCGTCATGCTGAGGGTGGGGGAGAGGGGCGTGAGGGGCGGGGAGCCGAGGGAGAAGGAGTGTTTGTGCGTGCCCGGGGAATGAAGATGGAGGGAGAGGTGGGGCCAAGCCGAGGGCTCTAATGTGAGGGGTGAGGGGGGGATCCGGCGAAGGGTAGAACTGGACGCGGACGAGGGCCTGCCGTCGCTCTGCGCGCGAATGTGCGCCGGCGCATGAGGGTCCTGTGAGTCGGGCGAGTGCTTCCGGGCCGTCTCTACAGCGGCCACTATGATATGGGGTGCCTCTCCGAGCAGGGCCTGCAGCTTCCGGTTGGAGCGCACCAGGCGGCTCCGTTCAGCGTGGGACAGCGCGTTGGTCGTCTCGGCAGAGGAAGACATCGAGGCAAGAATGGGAGAAAGTCGAAAGAATGAAGAAAGAGACGGTTGGCGGGGAAAGAAAGTGAGTGCCTTTAATACTGCGCACTGTTGCTACTCCATCGGAAACCCGTCGCCATGTAACAGGGGCGCTTGGCCGTACATTTGAAATAAGTTCCCCCTGGAATGGAAGGCGGGGGACTGCACATAGAAGGGTGTTCCAGAGCGCTCTGTGGCCGCTAAGCGCATCGTTCGCGGCATGCGCATCAAGTACAAATCCGAATTTGGAGGCCATTGATGGCATCTTGTGAGGGTCGCGCGACAAAAAGATCATCCGGAGCGGGCGATCGGTCGTAATTAAGTTCGGAGGATCAACGGTAAATTGTCTGTCTCGGTAACCCAGACGCTCCGAGGTGATCCGTGATTGACATGTCGGAGATTGAAGAAAAAAGCGCAGAGATCACACCGGAACAAGTTCTGCACATCTTTCTTCAATCTCCGACATGTCAATCGGGGATCAGTCCAAACTGTTACTAAGAACGTCTGGGTTACCGAGACAGCCTTCATGACGTTTCCCGAACTCATGGTTTCACGCAATATCCGCTGTCTTGGGTGCCTAATTTCTCCACACCGTCTCAACCCCTCCTCCACGGACTTAATGGGGTAATTCGCCGTCGCACGACCTCGGCAACGCTAAATCTAATTGATGCACAATATTGCTGGTTCTTCCTGGTCAGGGAAATGATTCTTGCGAAGAATCGCAAGACTCGATTCAGATGCGTCCCGGTTCCTCTGTATTATACTCCACCGTTAACGTTTATCAGGGTCTGGCTCGAGCACTTTCCCTGACAGTTGACTCGACTTCTTCTAGCAGGCCGAGCCATGTTCCTAGGTCGCTGTTGCTACTTACGGAAATGATTGCTGCGAAGACGCAGACATAAGACTAGCTCAACTAGCATTCTGCGTCCCTCCGGTCCAAAAGATATACGAGCGAGGGAATTGTTCCAATACGTGTTCAAGCGTCTTAAAATCCGTCCTCTGGATTCGGATCCCTGCCACAAGGAAATTGTGGCCATGTCGAACCCTCAACCGTTGTCTGGCAGGGAACAGTTGCGCACATCACATGGGGACTTGACCATCGACCCGCCAAACAGAATGCGAAGAAGGACTGCGTCTAAGAACTCGAAAATTTTGATTGTTGGCGTCGGTTCAACCAGTCCGTCGCGACAATTTACCGCATCTTCCTTCAACAAGTGAGCTAGGAGCTTCAAAAGTAGTGTCTATTATCATCGTCCTCGGGCTGGACAAGTGGGCCAAATGAAACTGGATTAACTAGCCTTCCTTGACCTCCCAAGAATTACATAGCAAGGATCTTGGATCATTCAGTGACTCGGCATCAATTTAGAGCTTTCGATGTGCAGCGATATCGATTTGCCATGGAAAAACAGGGAAAAACGCAGAACGTGGTTGAGCACAGCTTTTGATGGCAAATCGGGAAAGCCCGCGGGAGCAAATAACCTCAAATACCTCTCCTCTTCCTCCTCCTCTCATGGCCTCGACGCCGGCCTGCTGCACGCGAACCAGTTTCTCTGGGATCACATTGCAGGAGGGCCTAGCATGTATAGAATCCTTAGCCTTCATCTGCACAGCAAGACTGCGCGTCAGCCTTCTCGGGCCAGGCGGAAACAAATGTGAGACCGTGTCTGAGACCCGCTGGAACTGAGAAAAGGACCCCTGCCGTACCCCTAAATCTCCTCCTTCTCTTCTCTCACCACCACATCCTCATTTGCTTCTTCGCCCTCCACTCTTACCTGCTTTCTATCATGACCCAGTCTGGAACTCTTCGAACCCTTACCGGCTGCGTTGTTGACGACGGACGCCTTGAACTCCTCAAAGTCATCGGCGCGGGCGCCTACGGCAGACTTTACCAGGCTCGGAACCCGACCTCCCCCTCCTCCTATTACGCCGTGAAGTGCCTTCGACGCCCAGAGCCGCGCTCTAAGGACGCCAAGTTTCAGGACCGCGAGCGGACCCTTCACCGCCGCGTCGCAGGCCATCCCAACGTCGTCAGCCTGTATCGCCACTTCACTGATGCCGACCATCTCTTCCTCGTGCTCGAGTTCTGTCCTGGAGGGGACATGTACCGCGCTATCACAGATGGGGTGTATCACAGGCAAACAGCGCTCATCAAGCGCACATTCGCGAGCCTCGTCGACGCCGTCCGATTCTGTCACTCCCGCGGCGTTTACCACCGCGACCTCAAACCCGAGAACATCCTCGTCAACTTCGAGGGTGGCGGCCCTCTCGTCGCCGATTTCGGTCTTTGTACGACGTCGAGGGTTTCGAAGGATATGGACTGCGGGAGCGGGTCTTATATGGCACCAGGTATGTCTTCCTCTCCACACATTGTCAGCTCTAGCTCACCCTAGTCCAGAATCGTTCGGCTCCGGGTCGACTTCGTACAGCCCGCAACAGAGCGACTTCTGGGCGCTGTGCATCATCCTCATCAACCTCGTCACGTCGATGAACCCGTGGCATAGTGCGCAGATCAACGACGGCCGTTGGATCTCATTCAAGGCGGACCCAGACTTCCTCCGCGAGATCCTTCCCATCTCCCCCTCCCTCAGCGACCTCCTCAGGCGCTGTTTTGTCCTCGACCCCGCACGCCGCCCCTCCCTTCACCAATTGTGCCAGGAGGTCCTCGCCCTGCCGTCGCTCTACATGAGTGACGCCGATCTCGCGAAGGCGTCCCCGGGCGTGCGCCGCGCGGCGGGGCACGTGGACGCCGCGGCCGCCGCCGGGTACGACCCCAGCGACTACAGCAGCCCCTCCGAAGCCAGCACCAGCGGCAGCGGCTACAGCTCGCTCGACGCGCATCATCCCGTGCGCCCCGTCAACCTCCCGCCCTCAGGCCTCGCACCCCCCTCAGGCGGCTCGCGGCTCGCCGTCACCGCCCCCGCGTCCGCAGCGGGCCACCCATCCACTTCGAAAGTTCCGTTCGAGTCGTCGTCTCACGCAGCGCTCTCGTCGGCGGCGGACAGCGAGGGCCCGCTCACCCCGCACGCGCACCTCGTGCAGCTCCCGTCTGGGTCCGTGTCCTCCGGTCAGCAACAGCAGAACACACCCGCCACCGCCGGAAAGTTCAAACGCTTTATGCGTCGCCTGCGCGTGTGGCGTAAGGTATAGTGCGTATCTCATCTCTCTCTTCGTTCCAAGCCGAATTCTGATTTGGCCTCCAGATCGTCCTGAAAATCCCAGAATTTACCGGCGATGTGCTGTGCCCTTTTCCTCTCTCGGTATGTCGTTTCCTCTACGTCCTCCCTCCTTGACTCACATCCATTCCAGAAAATCGATACGAAAAATCCAAAAACATCTCAATTGTCTCGGATCGTATTCTGTATCCATAAATCCATCGGTTCGTCCCCCTGTCACTCCCACTCCTCGCCCCTCGCTCAGGCAACGCCTTTAGAAAATCTCCAAAACATCGTATTCAGAAACCCACAAAACATCGCAAAAAGCAGAAAACCCCCGACCCTCGACGCTAAATACCGAAAATCGCAAAAAATGTTGGAGGCGGGTTGATAAAATACGTGTACTTTGGGGAGGTCGCATGCTTGACTGGTTGTATTCGTAGTATATACTTGAATTGAACTTGTCATCCTTCTTTTTGTGCGGTCGTCATGAAGGCAAACTATCGCCAGGTTAACAGTCGTCTCGCTGCCGCTGTCGGCATTCTTTGTTTTCTTCCTAGCTTCATCGTTGCGCGTCCTCTCCCGCCTGGCTGATCGTCCGGGCCGCCGGAATCTTATAAAAATAAAAAAGAGAATCGCACTAGATGCCGTAAGGCCATGATTATAGATGAGACTCCACGGTATGGGCACGGACGGGGTCATGCCACCCGCATTGGTCTTTCTTTAACCGTTCCTGTGGATTTAAAAGGCCGTGCTCTTGTCTTCCGTTCCGCGACATCTGTCATGGCATTGCTCGCCTCTCTCATACTTACCGCCGCCGTCATCGTGAAAGCTGGGCCCGTCCCCCATGCGCGGACCCTTGCCGGATCTGACATATACGCCAACTGGCCAAGCTACGATCAGCTCCCGTTAGATCCTTCCTTCCCCACGAAGGCCGCGTGGGGCGTCTGGGTACGCACTCACACTACTTGCAACTTCTCCGCTCGGGCGACTCAGTCGAAATTCATTCCAGGGCGCGAGCGACGAGCTCGGGGCGCTGAACCATATCACGAATGCGACGATCCTCGCGGCCAGGGACGAGATAAAACTAGGGCGCGCTGTCAATCTCAACCTGGAGCTCTCCATGCCGGACCCGCCGACCAATCCCAATCGCCGTCCGCTCATCCACGCGATCCAGCCATTCTCAGGATACCAGGACGACATTATCACGCTCAACACGCAGATATCCACCCAGTGTGATGGTCTGAGGCATTTCCCGTACTCAACCAACGGCGATCAATCAACGTACCAGTATGTGTCCCACCGCCAGACTGGACGGGTAATCATTAAATTTGGACGGCAGGTTTTACAACGACCTTATCACGTTTGATGAGATCATGGCGCCTGGTGGATCATCTACGCTGGGAATTCAAAGTAAGCATTCCTTCTGACAATATCTGGGCCCGCTGACCGTGTTTAGATGCAGCCCAAAAAGGGGTTGCTGGTCGGGGCGTCCTCCTGGACTGGGCAGGATGGATGGAGTCTAAGAATTCCAGTTTCGACGTTTTCACCGTATGTCCTGCTCCCTAGCAGTGAGCCTGGATTCATTTCTTAATCAGGCAACCAAAATCTCCTCGGTCGAGCTTGATGCGGTTGCAACCTGGCAGGGCCTCGACCCGGCGTCATTCACCAAGCCAGGCGACTTCCTCATCGTGCGCACTGGATTCACGAAGCAGTATATCGCACTATCGGCCCATGACCAGGCGATCTTACCGTTCCGCGAGGGCGCGGACGCGCAGTTCCTCGGTGTGGAGGCTTCGGATGCAACGCTGCGCTGGCTCTGGGAGAAGAAGCTGTCGCTGGTGGGAAGCGACAACCCCGCCTTCGAGAGTATGCCATTAAATGTTGCCCCAATCGACGGGGTCCCGCGCTCGCTGCATCAAGTGTTCATAGGCGGATGGGGACTCAGCATTGGTCGGTTCTAGCTCATTGATCGCTGGGGTCCCGCTGATTCGTTATTTTCCCCAAGTTGAATTCTTGGACCTCGAAAAGCTGACGGCAGCATGCCACGAGCTCGGACGCTACTCATTCTTTTTTACCTTGCAGAACCTCAATGTCGTTGGCGGGATTGCGAGCCCGCCGAATGCGATGGCGATTTTGTGAAGGCAACAGCATGTGTGAGAAGCGATTCAAGATGAACAACGATTGTACCATCAAGGCAGAATTCCGAGGCGTGTCTAGTGTCTGAAACATAAAATGAATATGTGGTTGAAAGCATGAGTGGCGGTGTGAAGAGATTTGTACAGGAAACAAAACCAAAGATGGGCAAACTTTCTAGTCTGGAGTTTACCCCGCGCCCTGTGTTAGGCGGTGGGGGTTATTATATAATCGTCGGAGTTTGAAGTCCATCAAAAGTTTTCCCGCTTCAGCCTAAGCACAGCGGGAAAAAATTAAGAAGCCAAATGACCTGGATCTGAATTTTGAGAAAATTTGCTCCTTCAGGACTGTCGTATTCCTCATGGTCGAAGAGAAACGCAACACCGCCATACTCACGTGGCCGGCCCATCAAAATTCGGCATTGCGCTTGCGAGGTCCAGGTGAGTGAAATGACCGAGAAAGCTCCTTATTCGGATGTATTGCACGAGAATCCAGCACCGAATGTTGAAAGACGCGTCGCAACCGTCATTGAAGGTTCGAGAAATTTGAGATTACATAATAAGGCCCACCTCGGATCAAACACCTCGGGTAATCGACAGACTACAACATCGCGAGGTACGAGCGAATATTGTTGTACGGTCTGTTTATAAGAGACTAAATTCAGGCTCCTAACTAGTCTCTGTCCTCTTAGCCTCGTTCCCAGGGCGAACTATGAGCCTCCCGACCTTCAGTTAGGGGCAGCGTAACGTAAACGCATGCGGCAAAATGATGCCTCTTACTGTACTATTTCGACCGAGTGTTCACCCCATGTCACGCGTCACCACAAGCGTTCACTTTCTTAGGAGTTCATTTATCGGCAATCACATCAAAACTACCATAAACGGTAGTCCGGCGAATGCCGGAGAGGTTTTTTTTAGTGTTTTTCGGCCTATTGAGCCTCGAAAACTCAATGTCACCGTCACCAGTACCAAAAGTGTTCAGTTCCGAAGACCGTGTCATGCGTCACCTGAACACTCGGTCGAAATAGTACGGTACACCCGATCACAGCCACATGAGAGACAAAGGTCCAGATTTGGGAATCACGATAGCACCCGTGCTGATTTGCGCGCTGAACGGGCCGTCCAGCACGCATCAGCGATAATTAGCGCATACGTACATAAGACTAGCTCAATCACTGAAAATACTCCCACTCTCTTTCCGCACTTGCTCCTCATTAGCGATGTCCCCACATCTCCCGAGTATTCTCCAATACACCCTGGTCGTAGCCAATGCGCTTCAAGAGGTGTCATCTAGCGCGCAGATACCGTTCCTGAAGAGTGTCTGCACTCTGTCCTTATCAATCATTCCACTGATTGAAGTACGTGAACCTCGTATTATGTTGAAGCAATTGAACTCATTTGGATGTACATGTGCAGAAGATAAAATTTCAAAAGGAGAGATGCCTTTGCCTGGCAGAGGAAATTCACTGCGTTCTCTGTGCACTGATGGCCCTCTGCCTGCATTCCGACAACCTTGGCTTGCCACAGATGCTTGATCAGACCGCCAAGTATGCTGAGTGCGTACCAAACTCCATGGCCGTCAGAGTTACACATTAATCCCGGCTTCCAGGACTCTTCAGAGATTATATGTATTCTTGAGGGCTCAAAATGAGCTGGGTAAGATCAGACGACTTCTCAAGCAAAGTGAAATTGCGGCACAGTTGGAGAGTTGTGAAGCAGATTTGAAAGCCGCATCAGATATTTTCACTGTATGTAAGCTCCTCCAAGTCAGTTTGAGTGAAAGCTGATTTGTCTAAGGCACAATCCGGAGTCGGTGTTGCCCGTGCGCTTTTTGAGATGGATCTCGACACAGAGAGAAGACACCAAGAGATTTTAGAACAAATTTCAGCCCGGAGCTCATCGTTTACCACGGCTTCATCGGTACCAGATTTGCTTAATGCTGTTGATACAGCCTAATTCAGCTTCAACAGATCCGCGAGAGTATGTTCAGTAACAGGTGAGGAGGCTCTAACATACTAGATATAATATTAATAATTAATACGAGCAGTTCAACCTCGTTTTCCTTGCTGCCTGCATCCCCGAAGATCTTCCATGGACGGGACTCTGAGCTCAATCATGTTGTCGAGAGTCTCCTGATGGACTCCCCTCGGGTCGCAATACTGGGGCCCTGGGGAATGGGAAAAACCAGCTTAGCCATAGCGGCCCTTCATCACGCGGCTATTGTTGAAAATTACACCCTTCGGCAGTTCATCTCGTGCGAGTCCGCAAACACCAGTGTTCATTTGGCGTCAATCATTGGCTCACATCTTGGACTTGAGCCATCAAGACAACCCTCCCAGGCAATTGTTCGGCATCTCGGGAACTGTGGACCATGCCTCATTATACTTGACAACCTTGAAACACCCTGGGAACCACTGGAATCT
Organism: Mycena vulgaris; assembly: GCA_029204335.1. NCBI lineage: Eukaryota > Fungi > Basidiomycota > Agaricomycetes > Agaricales > Mycenaceae > Mycena > Mycena vulgaris. Next base: position 33,328 of record JARGYA010000463.1, read on the forward strand.
CGGGGAGAAGTTGAGGAATTATTATCCCTGTTAGCAGATGTGCCGACCCTGGCCTTGTTGGTGAGCCAACTTCTCGGCGTATCTAATATGGTGTATCTCATTTTCTTTTCTTAGATCACGATGCGAGGGGCAGAACGGCCAGCAAACATCAAATGGAACCGGCCATTTCTCCCTCCCCTGGAACCCCTAGAGCCCTCCGCCACCCGCAAAATATTCTCAGAAGTGGCAGATGAGCCCAACCTTGGAGAAGAATTTGCCTTTGATGAATTACTTGGTCTATCAGGCAGTCTTCCGCTAGTTGTTAGTCTGATGGCTAGTATTGCTTCCTTTGAAGGCTACACCAGCACACTATCTCGCTGGAAAGTTGAGAATACAAGTCTCCTCTCAGATGGGTATGATAAACAGTCGAATTTGGAGAAATCAATCATCCTATCGCTAGGGAGTCCACGTCTCTCCTCTTACCCTCATGCCAAGAGTCTCCTCTCTCTCCTCTCAATCCTCCCAGATGGAATTACAGATGAGGATATCATTTCAAGCAAGGTCCCCCTTCCTAGCATTGCACATTGCAGGTCATCCCTTATTCGAACCTCTTTGGCCTACACTGATGTTCACGGGCGACTGAAAGCCTTGAGCCCCATCCGTGAATACATGAGGAGGGCTCACCCTCCACCTGTTTCTCTTTGCAGACCCCTGCGTACATACTTTCAACACCTGCTCAAGATTTGGGATTCACACCAGAGCATGCATTCGGGGAATCTTGCTCCCAAACTCGTGTCCTATCTAGGAAATATCAATGATCTCATGCTTCAAGGTCTGGATGAAGATGAATCTGGGCAACTAGACATAGCCCATGGTATTCTCATACTAAATGAGTTCTCCACAATAATGTTGAAAGGCAAGAGTTTACTCAGAAAAAAGCTTCCTGGGCTCATCAGGGCAACCGGGGACTCACGATTGCGGTGGGCTTATGCGGGCGCCTATCTGATGGGCAGGGTGTTCCCAATTGTCGAGGCAGATGCAGACCTTCTGATCACTGAAGGTACTCAGCACTTCAACACAACTACTTATGACAATGATGAAGGTAGGGTTCCCAATGAGAGATTATAATTCCTAACTGAACATTGGCTTGGCTTCATCTAGCCATTGAATTCTACCTTTCAGCAGCATACTACTATATTGATCGAAGGGGATTTTCCCAGGCCACGCAATTTGTTGACTTGGTCCTGGGGCAGAAAACCGAGGACACTGTGCTCATCTCTGAGACACTCTATGTTAGATGTAGAATTGCAGATGCACTCCGAGATGCACACACAGTCCTCAAACTTGTGGATGAAGCTAGAGGCTCTTGGGGCCCCCCATCTGAGCTGGAGCAACGCTGGACATCAATGGAGGCCACTGCCTACAGATATCTGGGTGATCTTCCCCATGCTGTGGAACTATGTGCAAAGGCCAACAAATTGTTGGTAGCGATCGGAATGGAAAACTGTTTATCTCACCTATCCATCCTTGATTGCCAGGCAGACATCCACTTGTTAAAAAGTGAGTATACCGATGCACACAGAATTCAGGCAATGGTTGCCTCCCAGACATCTCCAACCAAATTACCCCACTTCCATGCTAATGCCTTGGCCAGCATGGCATCCCTCGAGATTGCCATGTCGAATGATGAGGCTGGAATCCTCAAAAATTTGAATGGTGCGAAAGCAGTGTATAAGTCACTTGGGAACAAACGGGCCATATTATGTTCCTTGGTAACAGCGGAACTACATCTATATCGTGGTGATACGAGTAACGCCCGCAGTACATTTGAAGAATGTGTCTCAAAGAGCTATGGGGGCTACTACGATATTCTAGGTCTGTCCTTAGCTCGCCTGGGGGACATGCAGCACCGGATGTACAGCCAAAGGGACACATTTCATTGGGCAGTGGTCTACTTCTCGTTTTCGTGGAAGGCCAAGGATAGGGTGGCTATATTTGATGCCCTTCGTTGTCTTGCAGATATAACCAGTGAATCAAACGACGAAGAAACTGCACTCAATCTTTATCAAACTGCACTAGAAGGTGCAACAAAAATAGATATCCACCGCCTCCGAGCACAGTCTATGACTGGAATTGGGGATATCCGGATGCGCCGTGGAGACACAGTGCAGGCAAAGGAGATGTGGGAGGCAGCCTACCCACTTTTCGTCAAATCTTCACAGGGGAAGGATGTTGCAGCAATCGATGCACGACTGGCCGGATTGTCAGAAGGTCATGTCAATATAGCCCATCTCTTAGCAGGTCTGCAGCATAACAGTTCGTCCCGGATGTCTGTCTCAAACACCTCAGTGGAGGACACCGAGGCCGCCGAGACCATTGAAAGGTTGAACAAAATGAACCATCCTCCTGACTTGGAAAGCCCGCCTACGTTAGAGGCAGCGAATTCCACGGGACTATGGGTGTGACCCAGTCTGAGTGAACTCTTTCGAAAGGACCCAAGGTGAGCCTATATTCTTTCCCAGTGGCGAAATATTAAATAAATTAGTAGCGATCTGGGTTGCATTAGGACCTATGTAGAAAATTACCATTCCCTCAAAATCAGGCAGGTACCTGTGGATTCACCAAGCGGCGATTTTCATTAGTTACGTTCTGTATTAGCTAGGAATTTTTTATTGCCGTTTTCAGAAAATTTGCCGCGCGTGACTCTCAACTGTTTTTTCACATATTTCAAGCCAAAACTTCGGCGGCCCGTAACTCAACAACCACTGCACCAAATGGCACAAGTCCGGCACCATTGGAAAGTTCTCGTCGAGGGCTAGTGCACCCCATGCATATTTTTCCGGAGTTCCGCCATCCCGAGTTTCACTTCCTGGGTGGCCTCAAAGTGCGTCGGCGGGCTCTAGCATCGTAAATACTGCACGTAGACCTACCATTTTTTGACCCAATAATCTTGATTACATTCCTGAGGGAGCCCCATGTCATCTTTTGTCAACTTTCGATTATCCCATGTACAGTGTCCGTATCGTTACCAAGCAGTGCCACAATTTCAAATTAGACTTGCGAACTCTTCCTCTGGTGCCACCCATCGAACAAAAGGCTACAACTCCACCTAAATCTTCCTCCCATGGGTTTCCAAAAGAATTCAAAAAAGAAAGCGCTCTCAATGGGCAAGCACAAGACCAAGAAAGCAGCCAGCCCCCAGCTTGCTGCCGCTCCCCCACCCCGACCGAAAATTTCTCGTGCTCTGTGATGCCCCAGCATTCCTCGCTGGTAGGACTCTTCAGTACATCCTGGCTGCAGTCAATTCTGAAAGAGGTGTCATATGCAACGCAAATACCGTTCCTAAAGAGTGTCTGCACTCTATCTGCAACAATCATCCCAGTGAATCAAATCCGTGAGCTTCGTAGGATCTTGGAACTGCTCCACTCATTCAAGTTTCAGAACACATTTTTTATTTTTATTTTTGGGAGCGTTTGGTATAATGAACCTCAGTCTGCAGAAGCATTCTGAGACCATCCGCTTGGGCTGCTGGTTTGAGCCAGTCATAGCCGGGAAATTGTCCGGGGGGAAATGCCGTTACACACAAATATTAAACCAGTGTGGGGCTCCGGCCCGAAGGAACTATCCTATACCAATTTTATGAACATTGTTTTTTTTTCATGTGTCAACAAAAAAAAATCTACATTTTGAACATCTTGAGTTCAAAGAATGATGGTTTAAACCAGTTAGAACCATCAGTGGTTTGAACCGAGTTGGAACCATGATGGTTTAAACCACGGTTGGAACCGTGATGGTTTACACCACGGTTTAAACCGCAGTTCAAAACACACAGTTAGAGGCAACTTTTATAAGAGAACCAGTCACGGTTCAAACCATGATGGTTCGAACTGGTTTAAACCCAGGGGTCTCGTAGGACACGAGGCGGTTTAAACTGAAACCCTGCTGTTGCTGGAAATGACGGACCAGATATTGCACAAGACGGTCTATCATTAAGAATGTCGCTGACCAGCACGTCTCCACATCATTTAACAGGCCAACAACGCGAAGAGGTTTAGGCGGATCCCAAAACCGCCAGACTCGTTACCATCTATCACTGCTGTCTCGAAATTGTCGCGGCGCTGGCTGGATGTGCGACAGGCCGTAACAAGAGAGCGAGCCTGCACAACAAGGTCACACAGAAGGGCAGCCCAATAATCGGGATCGTCCCGCAATGATTGAGGGATTGTGTCGCCATTGTCATCAATGAGAACATCGGGACCATAGGCGGGAAGGGAGGCGACGAGCTCCTTGAGTCCTGCCTTCACCACAATATTGACAACGTGCGGGAAACACCTGAAAGCCCAGGATAGTGAGTACAAGAAAATGAGCACAAAATAAAATACCAACCGGATACGATTGCCCTCGGCGTCAAAGGGGATACCGAGGTGCGTCAGTTCAGCGGAAATCTCGGCCATGCCGGTGTTATTATTCGAGGCGTTATCACAGGTAATCATTCCTGTCTGTCGGCGCATTAGATTGAAATGGAGATGATAGTATCGACTCACTTTATGCAGACAGCCAATTTCTTTCAAAACCTGTACGAAACTTTGCCGATATTTTCGCCGGTGTGACTTCCTTCCACTCGACGAAAGGCCACGACTCGTGTTTTAAGCACCAGATGGTTATTCGCGTCCCGAACCATGTAATGGGCCGTGATGGCGATGTGCAAATCCAAGTTTTTACGGGTCCAGATGTCATCGGTGTAAGAGACTCGCCCGATAGCGTTCTGAGAAGATATAAAAATACGAGAAGCATCCTGTACGATAGAACGTACCTGAATCTCGTGTATCATCTTCTGGTACTCGGCCTGGACCCGTTCGGAGATTATTTGCGACATTTTGGTGCGATGGGGAATGTCGTCGTCATCCAAATGGGCGCCGATGAAGAGAAGTAAGTCCCGGAGCTCCGGGCAATCGACAACGTCAATAGACTGACGGAAATGAGTAAAAAAATTGAAGTGAGAGCGGAAGATTGACCTGGTCATCAACAGCGATCCATTTTGAAAGCCGGTCATAAAACCCCGCCAGCGAGAACTCTTCGCGCTCCCCGGTGGCCTTTCTCAGAGATCCGATCGTCTCCGAGCCTTTGAGCTGCCTATGAAATACGATTTCGCACCAAACTTTGAAGTGACTGGCTTTGAGGTGATCCCGAGTTACTGTGGTTTGGCCATCGAGATTTTTCCACGTCCTCCAGTCATCGAGCCTGACACATACAGTGTCAAAACCCGATCCGAAAAATGCCCGGATCCGAAAAGTTTACACGTCGAGCCAGAACCCCAGGCTCTTTCGGTCGGATTTTTTGTGTAGAATACTTACAAGGCGTATAAGTAGTGTAGGGTACAAAAAATTGGCATTGAGCCAATTGGGCACGAGCCAAAAATCCAACAATGGCCGCAAATGCCTAAACCTCATTGATGACAGCCAAGTATGGTATATCCTGAGGACAGAAGTGGCTTGTTCACATCTACAACGTTTCAAAGAGTAATTATTGTATAGTGGGATTCTGTTATGATGTTTTTGACTATGCTTGGTGGAGACGGGGATGAGGGCATGTCTTCCTTGGCGCAGTGTTCGTGGGTAGATTTGAGTTGTTCAATTCATCGATCCCCCTGGGGGTCTATCCCACGAGGAAAGTCCAGTGGGTTGCCTGTGAGAGGCGCCTGCAAGCCTTTGAGGGTGTGTGGGGGCAATAGAGTGCGGAGAGAGTGATCGAAACGATGTTTCGGATCGAAATTTTCGGATCCGGGTCAAACCCCAAACTGGCCAAATAAGCGATGGCGCTGTGCGACACAACGACGGCACCAAAAATCTTGAAAATGATTGTGCATAAATTTCCAAGTCTGTAGTTTACCCTGATGCAGTCTTATAACGAAATTTGGTCTTTTGCTTGCACAATAGTGGGTGAACTCTAATTTTTTCGGAACCGGGCTTTGACACTGTATTATTGAAAGGAAAAATAGGGGAAATAAATAAACTTACTTGCAAAAGCGGCAGGCCAAGTGCGCGAACTCTTTCTTGTCGGGTCGTTTGGGCGTCATCTCGAGATCTTTCAGGGGAGAGGTTGGTGCAGCATCTGAATGCACACCACGGACGAAGTACCAAACATCAGTTGCAGACGCTCCCGTACCCGTCCTTTCATCCACAAGAGAACCGAAGTCGACAACGGGAATATTGACTAAAGGCGAATGAAAAACTGATTCGGAGGCAGTTGCGGCAGCGTCTGCAGCTGCGGTGGATGGGCCGACACCGAAAACGGAAGGTGCATCGGGTGCGAGACCGGGATCGGTACGTCTGCGCGAGTGAGAGGCATTAGCGTCGGTCGTCGGACGTGCAGCAGCGGCCCCGGGGACCGTGTTTGTGGCATTTCCAAGGGGTGTGCGCAGCGAAGGAGATCCCTGGGGAGGGACGGCGGTATTAAACGTGGTCGGGAAGCTGTTTTGGAAGGTGAAGCCCTGTTGGAGAGACGGCGACCCATTGAAAGATTGGGCCGACATGAAATGCGAGCCCGGAGATGGCCCCGGTGAGTAGTAAGCGCCAGGCCAGCCAGTCTGGGGGGTGGGAGGGAAAGGGTTGTAGTGGTAGTTGTCACAACGTGGCGTTTGCTCAAAGCAAATGCAGGAGTGGGGAGTGCCGCACCGGCAAAATGGAGCAGCCATGGGCGTCGAGAGGGGAGAAGATAAAGACAATTGGATAGGTAGGGTTACAACATCGCGAGGTACGAGTGAAATTTGTTGTAGTGTCGGTTTATAAGAGACTAAGGTAGGGTACTTATATACAACTTCTGAGGCCTATTTTCAAATTACGGGCGTACCTTAGGGCTCTGCGCCGTCCGTCAGACGGGGACGGCCGTCACAAAAACGGCCGTCAGACACAATCTTGAAAGCTCTGACGGCCGGGACCCGGCCGTCAGACCCGTTGACGGCCGTCGACGGGTTCAAAGCTGAACATCATATATTGATTCTGTAACCAGACGACTTGAGTGGTTCTTGTGTATTAGGTTACATCTATAACCATTATTATGTACATCCTGGTGCTTCAGCTCATGCACAGGCCGTCCATTCGCGTGTTTCATGAGAATATTGAAGATCAATCTCATTCGGGGAATGCCGAGCGAATTGATGTCCGTCCTCGAGGGAAGAGAGCTCAAAGAAAGACAAGGTCATGGATGTCGGATTATATGGGGACGTATACTAGGTGTATAGGAGACCCAAATACTTACGATTTCCTTGACATTTGAGCGAAAATTACATGATCTTTAATGAGGACCCGTCAACCCGTCGACGGGTTACCCGTTGCCGTCCGTCAGCGCGTCGCTTCCAGACCTCTGACGGACGGGTCCCGTCCGGCCCGTCCCGGTCGTCAGACCCGTCACCCCGATGGACGGCGTGGAGCCCTAGCGTACCTGCATGCGCTCCGAGTGCTCGACGCACATTCGCGTCGCCCCAAGTCCCAACCTCCTGCGCAGATCCTGCGTGTTTCAGCATATCACATGGCCGCGTGATTCAGGGCGGGCATGCCAAGCCGAAGATGGAGCGCGAATATCAGATGCTTAGAGCGGCGGGAACGTCCAGAACGGCGAGCGGAAAGAGGAGAGGTCGTGGCGCGACGCGACAGTCACCCATGGTGACGCTGACGGTCACGCTGTCTCTCTTTGGAAAACCCGTGCACGGCCTCAAGGCACCTTGAGGCAGGCCGAGGTGATGCCACATCGAGGTCTATCGAGGTGCCATATAATATTATTATTATATGGTAACCGGTCCGAGGTCACCTCGCATCAGAGGGCCTCGACCTCGCGGCAACACTAAAAAAGCCCAAGGAACCGGGCCCTACATAGTAGTACAGCCTTATAACCCTAGTCATGTGAGGGCATCGGCGGCTCTAAGACCCATCAAACCAATCATCAATTGCGATTCTCATCAAGCAGATCAGCGCCTTTCACAAGGACCCCTGATAATACCTTTCGAGGCTAGGTCCCCGAGATCCAGGATCCGCCAATTTTTGTCCGGACAGATTTTTGTCGCCTTCAGCTGGTTTTTGTCCGGACGGGACCTAGCGTCTGCTGACATAATCGTCCCAAAAAGGTAATTCTGGGCTCCCACGGACCTGAAAACGCTCACATTTTCTCCTCGTGCGCCTTTTCCTGCTGTTCCAAGCAATTCATATTGTTCGCGCTCCGTTTCCCGCCAAAAAAGTCGCATCCCACGACTTTTGGCCCCCAAATTCTGCGTCAATTCTCGGGTCTTTTGTCCGGACAGGACCTGGCATTTCGGGCCCCGAGCGTCGATTTTTGTCCGGTCAGGACCTAGGTTTGCGGGCCAAATTCCCAAAATTTTGTCCGGCGCCGGACCTACCCTCGAAAGGCATTATCAGGGGTCCTCTTTCACAGCGCGTGCACTGTGCAGTCTATGTGTACTGCGGAACACGGAACACAGCAGATGCGTCCTCGCTTGGCTAATATGTAAACAATTTTCGGTTCCGGACACAAGAATACTTTCAGATCGGCGCTCGGACGCCGACTCACCCTTCGCTTTCCCAGCCATTCATTTGCGTTGTTGACAATCAAGCTGTGAACATTATTCTCGGATTATCGAGTGATTCACCCAGCAGCACCAGAACCGAAGAGACGAGTCTAGTACCGAGCGTCTCGCTGCGAAGAGGATGTAACGGCGCCGTCCCTGTCCCTGGCGCGGAAAATTGGCATTTCTGCTCCTCGATGTCTCGAATTGAAATTCCTCCATGCCGGCGCCTATCACGACAGGGTAGGCTGTGGATGTGCGGGAAGCGCGGCACCGGCCTTGAGCGGTGACTCCGTAAACGCGTATAAAAGGAGGGTTCCCGTCAGTAGTTCACCAGATCCCAACTTCTGCGGATCCCACTTCTCATGCTCTCCCTCTTTGCAACTCTCTCTGTGTTCGTAAGCGCAGCCTCCGCGCTGTTCCAGTTCCAGAGTCTCAACCCTGCCTGTATGCTCTGTTGCCTCCCTGACTCCAAATTTGTCTGACGCGTATTTCTTGTAGTCGCTGCCGCAGGGACCCGCGGATGCATCGCCGCGGCATCAGACGTATCTGGGACGCCGCTGACGATTCATAACTGCGCCACGGACGATCTTTCGCACCAGGACTGGTCGTTCACCGCCCTTAACGCCACTGACCGGACACAGGGTCTGAATATCTACGGTAACATGGTCAGCTGTCGCAAATGCTTGGTGAATCCTTCATCCTCACACGAGACCGCAGTGCATAGAAGTTGCGGGGGGTATAAACGCAGTCGGCACGCCGCTGCAGATTGCTCCGTGTGCGCCAACCACTGCGCGCCAACAGTTTGTCCGAGTCACTTCTTCCAGTGGGACTTCAGCATTCGCGCTGCAATGGGGTGGCACGGACAAGTGCATTGATTTGACCGGCGGGAGCATCATCGATGACACTCCCCTGTTGCTCGCGACCTGCGTCGACGGGGACACCAACCAAGAGTTCACCGAAGGCAGCGGGTACGTTTCTCTTGCGTGCACGGAGCGCACTATTCATTGACTTACACAGGACGATCACCATCCAACCCACTGGCCCAGTCAACGAGCCCTTCTGCATGGGCGCGACCTCCGCCACGCCCGGCGCGCCAGTCATGCTGCTCTCCTGCCCATTTTCTGGTTTTGCGGACCCCAGCGCACTCCTCACCTGGACCATCCCCTCCCCCTTCACGGGTGTCAGCACTGGGCCCATGGCCATCGCCACCAGCTTCGATCTGTGCCTCAATGTCGCTGGGGGCGTCGATGCGGATGGCACGACGCTGGAATTGGCGACTTGCTCCCCTGGCGCGGCGAGCCAGCAGTTCGACGCAGGCGCGTCCAGCGCGCAGATCCAGTGGGCGGACACAGGGAAGTGTCTTACTGTGCCGGCATATGCCAATGAGACTGTTGTACGTATCTTTTGCCGTTCGTCCGAGGGACAAATCCAAGCTGATTGTTGTGACTTAAGATCCAAATTGCCGAGTGCGATACGTCGGGCCAAAACCAGAAACAGAATTGGATCTTCCAATAATTGGGCAGTGTACTGTAGTACAACACAGGTCGTTTGATCTGTAGTATACCAACCAATGAGAGCCAGAACCGGTTCTATTACAAATTCATGTTTTGTTGACGACTATCGAAATCCCAGCCAGTCGCCGTGTGTCGTCGGCGGAATTTCCTGCAATGGCAAATTGTGGGTGGTCGACGCATGTCTCCGAGTCCCGCAGCACCATCAGGGAAACCACTCCGCGGTATTGCTGGGGAAATTGGGGCAAACTTCCTGAATTACCTGGTTTCCCATTTGATCTCACCCCTTAGCCGACGGGCGGAAATTTGGGGTAATTTAGCCAAAGTTTACCCATACTTACCGGCTTTTCACCGAGTTTCTGCTGCTCTTCCACTTCTTTTCCTTGCCAAGCAAGTATATATGGAGTGAACACAGAAGTTGATTGAAATCACTACTGTACCTCCCTGTATTGAAGCAACGGTCACGGTCACGGTGAGGGCCGTTGCGTTGCAAAATTTTGAGCCGGTCACGGTCAGGATGAGGGCCGTTGCCTCAGAATTATTGTGACATGCATGCGAAAAATCCCCCAAAAAATCTCAGCTAACAAATTCGTTTATGGTGCGAGGGTAAGGTCCAATTAGCTGCAAACATTCATTCAAACTCAATAGAGCAGGGTAATAATAGTTGAAGAGGTACCTGATGGTTGCAAAATTTTGCAACGGTCACGTTCACGGTCCCATCCGTTGCCTGAAAAAAAGGCAACGGAAATGTCACGGTCCTCCAGCCGTTGCTTCACTACAGGGACGTACAGTATCTCTGTTTTGGCCAAAAAAAAAATTCTTCCTCTTGTTCTTTGAAAAACATTCCTGAATGCCGCCGACCGGGAACATAGCCGTGATGGATCTCACTCATCCTCACACCACAGCTCATACATCTGCCATGTTGATCGGTAGTCCCGTCCAACACAGCGTTAAAAATACTGCCGTACTATCGTGGATATAAGATGGAGGAACATCGAGATACTACTAACCCACTTTCTCGTGCTCCGTGATGCCCCAGCATTCCTCGCTGTTAGGACTCTTCAGTACACCCTGGTTGCAGTCAATTCATTGAAAGAGGTGTCAGATGCAGCGCAAATACCGTTCCTAAAGAGTGTCTGCACTCTATCTGCATCAATCATCCCAGTGATTCGAATTCATGAGCTTCGTAGGATCTTGGAACTGCTCCACTCATTCAAGTTTCAAAACACAAAATTTCAAAAGACTCGATGCCTTCGTATGGTAGAGATTCACCACGTTCTCTGTGCCCTCGTGGCCCTCTCCCTACACTCCGAACACGTTGGCTCTTTGGAGATGCTTGATCAAATCGCCCATTATGCCGAGTAACTTTGATTTCTGCTACGCCTGAATCGGTACTTATATGGAGTTCCAGGACCCTTCAGAAGTTTTACGCATCCCTGAGGGCTCAAAATGAGTTGGAAAAAATCAAACGACTTTTCAAGCAAAGCGACGGACCCTCCGAAGTCAAGTTGAGCTGAACCTAATCATTTCCAGACACAATACGGAGTCAGTGTGGGAAGTGGACTTTTCGAGATGGAGCTCGATACTCACCAAGAGCTTCTGGAACTGATATCAGCACAGAGTTCATGGTTCACCACGGCTTCCTCCGTAAAAAACTTGCTTAGTTTCCCTACCACTCAACTCAGTTTTCACAGGTCCAGAAGGGTTTATTCAGGAACAGGTGAGAAAAATCGAAAATATAGAATGTATGTTAATCCGGGCACACGGCAGCTCTAGCTCTTTTTCGCTATTGCCTGCGTCATCACAGATATTCCATGGACGAGACTCCGAGCTCGATGATCTCATTGCGGTCCTTCTCCGGGATTCCCCTCGGGTAGCTATCTTAGGCCAGGGGAAATGGGAAAAACATTGATTGAGCGGGGTGGGGAGTAGAATTTTTGCATGTGAAAAGAAACATCTAAGCCTCAGTGTGTGACGGAGAGCAGCCGGCTAGAGAGTCGGCGGCTAGTTCCGGCACACGAAAGATATCGGGTCGTTGGGCGGTCAGTCCAACAAGGTGAGTGGCGTAGTAATTTGATTGACCAGCCGACTAACTACAGACATCAGGTATTATATACTACGGGAAACAGGGGTTGTCGTGTGAAGGAAAGGGGAAGTCGATCAAGGAGTGTGGTATCGGTGGCGATGGTAGCCGCGTCGAGTCGGAATGAAATGGATGTTGGAAAATAGAGAAAGTGTGTGGGAGTGGGAGACTAGATAAAACTCACCCGTTACACAGTGTAACTACAGTGTAACTGTCCATAATAGTTAGAATCGTAACCAGTCTGCCTACGTAACACAACACATGTGGCGAGCACTGTTGCCGTAGGCAGACTGGTACTTCTCGTTACGCTTGATTGACCGGGGCGGGAGTTTGAAATCTTTTGATGGCTGCTGTTCTGGCCTTGGATCTGGACGGTTTCAAAAATGCCAGACCTGGGGCATGCTTGAGTTGCAAATCTGGGGACATTTATCCCCTTAGAATTTCCCTGGGGGCTTTTTCATGGGTAGAAGTGACAACTGGTTTTACAACCGAAATGATTCGATAACACAGGATAATTGATGGCCGTGATCGGCGCCACTCATCCGAGGAACGTCGTGCTTCCGATGCCTTCACCTCTGCGCTCGCGAAACTGACAGATGTCGACCTACTATTGGTTGAATTATTCGCAATAGCACAGGTGCAGGAAGTAGCATGTTATTTCTTCCCTTTTCTTATCTCCTATCTCAGCCGAACTTCCGAGTTATTTTTTCACTTGATGCGTGTTGGTGAGAATTAGAGCTGAGCCAATCAACGGGGAGGCTATTCTCGAAGTCACCGCCTGATTCAGACGACCAGGACCGCGGCCAGAAGCAAAGTCAGGTGATTTCACACGACAAGACTCAACCTCGGAGCTGCCATATTCCTCTGACTTGCGCATGGGCTTCTATGCGTATGTTGTCCGTTTCGAAAAGGGCGGAAGCAGTTCAGATATCATTCAATCCTTGATATCCGCTCTTAAAATATCCCACCGTGACCAGCACCTCTACCCCACGTCGCATGCTATGCTTGTACTCGCATTTCTCCGCATACCCTGGAGGAGTAAATTCGAACCCATGCAGCTTATCTGCATTTATTTCATACCATACCTGATGGCAGATCCAGAATTCAAGCAGGAGAACCGTGTTGCCGCGGTCCAGCTGAGGATCGCCTGACCGATTTCTCATAGGACCCGGGAATGACAGGATACTGTGGTGGCGGTGATCAATGCTCGGAAGTTGTAGGTGCGCTTCCGCTCTTATGTTTTGTTTGTCGCTACGCGGTTGCAGATGACCGAGGTGAGAATATGAGCTAAAGAATAGCTCCCATGTTTCAGCTGACCCGTGAATATTCTCCAGTGAGATGCTACATTAATCTCCGCGGACTGCCGTACTTTGATATCGCTTCTACATATGCCGATTGCATTCCAACAGCCCTATTATCACGAGAGCTTTTAGGGTTGTCGTGGTCGCAGGGTCTCTCTGGTCTCGCAAACTGTGTTAAAGGCAATCATGTTGTGATCTCGCCAATCACATTAGAGAAGTTCGGGACGATGCATCTCACGCCACAACTTCTAAGATGAATATAGTTTTCATCTGGATCAGCAGTCCCACATATATCCGCCACCCATATCTATAATACAGAGCAACTTCCAGATATCCTCCCACATTCTTCACAGGGATGCCGCAACGTCCCTCAAATTTCCCCAACCCCATCCTTCAGTACACACTCGTCGCAGCCAGTGCACTTCAAGAGGTGTCGACCGCAACACAGATACCATTCCTGAAAAGTGTCTGCACCTTATCTATATCCATTATTCCTCTGATTGAAGTCTGTGAGCACCGTAATGAATCTGGAGTTGCACTCATTCAGTTTCCAGGACACCAAATTTCAGAAGGACCGACATCTTCGTATGATGGAGCATGTTCACTGCCTGCTCTGTAGACTAATGGCCCTCTGCCTAAACTACGAGAACATTATCTCTCCACGAATGCTTGATCAAATCGCCCGGTATGCTGAGTATGTATGGATATACCAGTGACTTGGGGTGGGAACTTATCAGGACTTCCAGCACTCTTCATAAATTTTATGCATGTTTGAGAGGTCAAAACGAGCTGGGGAAGTTCAAGCGTCTTTTCAAGCAAAGCGAAATCACAGCACAGCTGGATGTCTGCGAAGGAGAGCTGAAAGATGCATCAGATATTTTTGCCGTAAGTTCCTACAAGTCAAATTGAGGAGAAGCTGATAGTTTCAAGACCAAGTATGGAGTCGGTATTTCAACTGCACTTGTTGAGATGAATCTGGACACAGAAAGAAGACATCAAGAACTTCTAGAGCTAATTTCTGCCCGGAGCTCATCCACAGCCTCATCGGTAGCAAACCTTTTCAATCTCGTCAATGCTCACTAAATCAGTCTTGACAGATACGAGCAAATTCTTTCAGTAACAGGCAAGTAAATGTTGGAATACTGAACATGTTTAATAATCCAACCTGCACCTAGTTCTGGCTCTCTTTCCCTCCTTCCTGCATTACCAAAGATATTCCATGGGCGAGACTCAGAGCTGAATCATCTCATTGGCACTCTTATCATGGACTCCCCGCGGGTCGCCGTATTGGGCCCAGGTGGGATGGGGAAGACAACCTTGGCCATGGCAGCCCTGCATGATGCAGCCATCACTGAAAAGTATCACCATCGACATTTCATCTCTTGTGAATCAGCAAACACCAGTGGAGCCTTGGTGTCAATTACTGGCTCACATATTGGACTCGAGCCAGCAAGGGAACTTTCAAGGGCAATTGTTCGTCACTTCGCAGACTGTGGACCATGTCTTGTTGTTTTCGACAACCTTGAAACCCCCTGGGAACCATCGGAATCCCGTGGAGGAGTTGAGGACTTTTTATCGTTGTTGGCAGATGTTCCAACCCTAGCGTTGCTAGTAAGCCCCAGCATCAGTATTGACTATCTGGCAGCTCACCTCTGTATCATAGATCACAATGCGTGGTGCGGAACGACCAAGGAAAGTGAAGTGGAATCGGCCATTTCTTCCACCCCTGGAGCCTCTCTCTCTCTCGGCCTCACGACACATATTTTCAACAGTTGCAGATGAACCGGAAATTGGAGAAGAATCTGTGCTTGATGAATTGATAGCCCTCTCGGGAAGTCTTCCCCTGGCTGTCAGCCTGATGGCCAATATTGCCTCCTTCGAAGGCTACACCAGCACATTATCTCGTTGGAATGTTGAGAATACAAACCTCCTCTCAGATGGGCCTGACAAAAGGTCCAATCTGGAAATATCCATCACCCTGTCCCTAGGGAGTCCACGAATTTCTTCATCACCCCATGCAAGGAGTCTCCTCTCCCTCCTTTCAATCCTTCCGGATGGAATTACAGACGAAGATATTGTAGGAAGTACAATCTCTCTTCCAAACATTGCACAGTGCAGGTCTTCGCTCATTCAGACATCCCTCGCCTACATCGATGTGAATGGACGACTCAAAGCTTTAACTCCAATCCGTGAATACATGAGGAGAGTACACCCACCACCTATCTCTCTTTCTAGGCCCCTTCGCACACACTTTCAGCACCTGCTCATGGTTTGGGACACATACAGTCACCTTCATTCAGGAAACCTTGCTGCTAAACTTGTCTCCTGTCTTGGAAATATAAATGATCTGGTCCTTCAAGGCCTGGCTGAAGACCAAGATGCATGGCTAGATATTGCACAGAGCATTTTTACACTAGACAGGTTCTCTGGAACCATGTTGAAAGGCGACAGTTTTCTCTTGAAAAGACTTCCACAACTCATCGAGACAACTCAAGACTCCCAATTGCGGTGGCGGTATGCATGTGCCTATCTGCGGGGTGAAATTCCTCCCATTGTGGATACAGTTGCAGAGCCTTTGATTGCTGAAGGAGTTCACTATTTCAATACAGTTCAATGTCATGTTGATGAAGGTATTACTTCCCCATAAAAGGGCTATACTATTGATCTGAACTTTATCTAGAAGTTAATTTCTACGAAGCAGCAGCAAAATATTATCATGTTAATCAACGAAAAACTCGAAAGGCCATGGAATTCATTGACTATGCCCTAACAATTGTGGAAAAAACTAACAACACTTTGCTCAAAATGAGAGCATTCTACCGGAAATGTACCATTGCACAGTCACTCGACATGCAACTGGTCATCAACCTTGTGCATGAGTCTAAGATATCTAAGGCACTCCCATCACTTCTACAAGCACGCTTCATCCTGCTAGAGGCTACTGCCTCCCAGGCCCTAGGGAATCATCTGCGTGCTCTTTTGCTATGCACTAGGGCCAATGAGATACTGGTGGCCACTGGACTGGACAACTCTGATTTGGACCTCGAGATACTCGATGTCCGGTCAGTAAACTACTGGCAAAAAAGTGAATACATTCAAGCACACAAAATGCAGGAAATGGTGGCATCTAGAACTTCACCAAACCGCTCACCCCACTACCACGCCAACGCCTTGGCCATCTTGGCATACCTTGATATCACCATGTCAAGTGATGAGGCTGGAATACTGCGGAATTTGAACGGTGCCCAAGAACTGTATAAAACACTTCGTTCGCGAAGGATCTTGTTATGCTCTTTGGTGACAGCAGAACTGTATCTATATCGTGGAGACACTGAAAATGCACGTATGAGACTTCAAGAGTGTTTTTCAACGTGCCAGAGCATCTATCCAGATCTTGCAATTGACTGCTTGGCAGCGCTCGGGGACATAAGGCACAGGATGCACAGTCAAACTGAGACATTCCATTGGGCAATGGTCTATTTTTCCTTCGTCTTGAAGGCAAAAGATAGGGTGGCTACATTCCGTGCCCTTCGATGTCTGGCAGATATATATAATGAAGCAGATGACAAAGAAACAGCCTTCAATCTCTATTGCACAGCACTGGAGGCTGCCACAGAGATGGATATCCATCGCCTCCGTGCAGAGTGCATGACTGGAATTGGAGACATCATGCTGTCCCATGGGGACTCAGTGCAGGCAAAAGAGATGTGGAAGGCAGCTCACCCACTGTTTGTCAAGTCTTCACAGATGAAGGATGCTGCAGCCATTGATGCACGACTGGCAAGGCTGTCTGACCATCCAGCCCTTGACAGAGACAATGTTAACTCTCCTCGAATAGCTGGACCGGAGGACACCTCACTGGTAGACCTAGATGCTGTCAGAAAGTTGAGCCAATTGGCCCGTCTTCCCACCTCAAAAATTCAGCCAGGGTTGGAGGCCAACTCATTGGAAGAATATGAGGGTGAGGTTAAATCTTTGACAGCCGCCATTATAAATCAAAAAAGCAGGATCCATAAAGACACCAGTCCTCCTGTAGGACCCTTCAGTCGGAACAATCACCAGCTGCTCCCGTAACACGCGAATGTAGGGGTTCGAATATGCTATTTACCTAACCATATGACCCTTTCCGAGCCCATGTACCGTACTCCAAATGATCATTCACGATGTCATTGAATTTCAGTGAAATAAGATTAAACACAACTCGGTGGTTCCGTGATTCGATGAAGCGGCCCGTTCCGACCCGTGTGGCAGTGCTCCCTGTTGACTCGACCCAAACTCAACCAAAGGAATTTCGCGAAGAAGGAATTGTCCTCGCTTGCAGAGAAAGCGGCGTTTTCATTTGCATTTTGTGCAAGACGTCTGATCCACATGCTTGTATATATCCATATCATATTCGATGATTATTGAGTTATGACGCTGAAGTGTATACATCTCACGCCCTACTGACATCGACCACCTACCCAAGAGAGTCAGATACGATGCCGCAGAATTATCAAAACCTCTAAAATTAGCGAAGAGTACATGTACATTAGTGTGGAATACAGTAAAAATCGCAAAACAAATTTGGCTTCCGCCAATAACTACGATATGTAAATGTCCAGTAGAGAAAAAACCGCATCTAGCCGAAAATCGCGACAAACGCCACCGGAACATTATCACCGTCCTGTGCATGGTTCATCACAGACCAAAATCAAACAGAACTGAGCGCACCTTGATAGGGGTCATATGCATCATCCCGAACTTGTGCCGGCTGTTATCGTTCCGCGTCTGCACCGTTCGTCAGAGTAGTTCAGTGGAAGCGGATGGAGCGCACTAGTATGCCCTTCCCGGGGATCTTGACGCCACAGTACAACGAGCACGGGTTTCCTCGGCGGATGGCGTCCTTGAGCTCGTCGCGCAGGCGACGAGTCTCGTTGCGGTCCTCACCGGCCGTCAGCAGCGTCGTAATATCGTTACGAATCAGCGAAGACGCGACAAGCTCGCGTTGCGTGCGGGTTGGGAGGCCGAGGTAAGCTTCATCGACTCGCATGAGCTATGCTACAACAAAAGAGAGAGAGAAACGTACTCAGCATCTGCGGAGACACGAATGTAATCTCGCGCTTCTTGAATTTGAAGATCAAGATCTGCGAAACCGTCCATTAGTCTACCTCTCGGGAGCCGCGCAAAGCCCCCACCTTGTTGTAAGTATTTTGGAACAGTGCATATTGGTCCTGCCCCGACCTCAGTAATTGCCAACAAGGTCGAAGCCAGAGAAACGCACCTGCAGCCCGCGAGCACCTGGGCTGTTGAACATCGCCTCCGCCCCCCCAATGACCTGCTTCCCGTCTGGCCGCGCGGAACCCGAACTCGTCGACGCCGCGCGCCCACTGAACAAACCGCGGAAAAAGCCGCTCCCGCCGCCGTTCGTGCTCCGCGGGTTGGAGGACACGCTCCCTGCGGCACCGCGTGTCCGCAGGTTCGGGTCCGTCGCGGCAGGGCGCAGGAGACCGGACGTCTGCTCGCGGAACATCGCCAGCGCGGGCGACATCTGGATAGGCTGCGGGGCGCCGTCGCCGGCGCCGTGCAGCCCGAGTCCCTTTTCCGTCGCGAGCAGCCCCGTCACGTTCGTCTGCCCGCCGATGAAGTAGACTATGGCGCCGGACGCGTCGCGCACTGGGATGATGCATAGAAGCTGTTGGATGTGTGAGATATGGTTGAAGGCGTTAAGATGGTGTAGAACGCACACAGTAGAATGGGTCGCCGTTACGGCCTGTTATAAAATCAGTATCCCCACAATTACAGCACGGATGTACATACGGTAATTTAGAAGGAGCTCCGTGCAGCCTGTACGAAGCCCATAAATCAGAATCAATCGCCCCACAAACTTATCCAACCTCACCTTTTCCCGAATTCAACCCATCACGAATCCGCTGTATGCTCTCCGGCGGCGTCCCCGGGCCCTGCAGAAATCCTGCGCCAAAAAAAATGAGTCTCGTAAACGGCAACGCAGTGCGAAACGTACGGCAATTCCGCCCTATTATCAGCGCCTTCGGATACCCCGTCACGTCGACGAACCCGTCCGACACGAGCACGATCGGGTGGTCCGGCAGCCGTGGGTTCGTCAGCACGAACGTGTCGCCCAGGCCCTCGCTCTCCTGCGACGTCAGATTCGCCTTGCCCAGCGTGACGTGCGCCTCCTGGATGATCTTGTGCTTGACGAAACGCTGGGGCGGTCAGTGGAAGGACTCGGTGGATTAAGGGATGGATAGACACCTGGAACTGGTCGTTATACAGCGACTCAAGGAGTTGATTTTGGGTGTTGCCGAGGGATGAGTCGACGCTGAGGATGCGCTGGAGCATCACGAGCAACTGGCGCCGGGCTTCTGGCGCAAGTTTCACGTGCGCGTCGCCCGAGCTCGAGACATATAAATCTGAAGGCGGTTAAAGAGCTTGCAGCAATTCGTTACCTGGTGGAATATACCTCTGAAGGCAGCGGCGTTCGCCTGTAGCTGGTCCATCGATTGTGCGAGAAACTGCGCGTCAGTCCAAAAGTCCAACTCGGCCGTATTGCCGTCGACCGATAAGAATTCGCGGAACCTAAGACAACAGATCAAGTTGAGAAGGAATTGGACTCGAATAGAACGCACCGCTGGCGCGCCAAGGGATCGGTGAGCATACTCGCGAACATTTGCGGGCTCATGAGCGCGCGCATCGTAAAGTCCACGTCGCGCTGCACCATGTCCGCCGGCATGGGCGCCAGGCCGAGGAGCGCGAGGTGCTTCGCGTTGGCGCCGCGGCGGGTGCTCCCCGCAATGCTGCTCTCGCGCTCCCCGCTCCGCACCGACGGCGAAAGCGAAGACCGCGACCGCGTCGACCACGGAGTCCGAGACGGTGCTGACGGTGCGCACGCATTAACAGCGTACGAGACGGAAATGGACTGGTGCGGGAAGTACGCGGGCTCGGGCGCCCACTGCGAGAGCTCCGAGTCCTCCGACGCCACCTGCGCGCGCCTTCGCTGCGGGGCGGGTGTCTCAGGTTCTTCCGGGATCGACGACGTCTGGCTCTGAGAATCAGACTGCGCCTCGTCCGCGTCCTCCTCCTCCTCCGAGGACTCGAAGTCGATCAGGGACATATATGACGGCGAGTTATTGATTGAGGGCGACTTGCGGATGGGGCGGGGCGGCTGAAGGGTCTGCTGCGGCTGACCTGGCGAAGACTTGCTCCGTCGGCGAATTGACGCGGGCGTAGGTAGCAGTTCTGCGCCATATTTCGAGGCAGCACCACTCTGCTTCTCCTGTGCGGCGGTCTGGGCCATTTTGGCGGCGGTGGGGAGATGGATAGCGCTGTGGGTAGCGGCCATTAGGATTATCTTTGGCGGCGCACTTTCGCCATGGACTACGGTGACGTTGATGGGGGTTGAGGGCGTCACGGCCTCTGGGACAGTGGGCATGGTGGGGGCCGTGGAGTGCGCGGGGATGTTCGCAGGAGGCGACGTCTCGTCAGTTACGAGAGCCTTCGGAGCGGACCATGAGGCAGCCGGCGCAGATGCGCGTTTCTTTTGCGCAGTAGAGACAGGAGTCAGGGAATGGCGGTGAGGTGGGATGGCCGGAAGCGACGCCGATGGCGGGGGCGTTGGAGGCGTATATTCCACCGGCACACGAATGCTGAGTTTTCGCCCGACCGGGGGCCGGCTTTCTACGAACGGCGGCGACTGACTTTCCACTATCGTAGCCATGTGAAATGAGAAGCGACGTCGGAGAAAAGAATGAACCTACGTGGAGCGTCATCATTGCGCATGTCGCTGACGGGAGAAATGGGGCGACCATCGAGTTCGGGAGTCGTAGCATTTGTGCTGTCGTCCATGTCAGCGGAAAGGAAGATAGAGCAGTGTAGCCCCTCTCTCGGACCCCAGACTCCAACGGATGTGATCGAATAGGGGAAGTCAGAGTAGATGATTTTCCGTCCATTCCGCGTCGATTCTTATTTCGATTCTGATCCGGTTCAAAGTCGAGAATCGCTCAAGAATCGATGTGCTAAGAATCGGACAGAATCGCTGTAACTCCGGAGGAGGAACTCGCGAAGAATCGACCGAGAATCGGTCTCTTTGTATCAGTTTGAATCACGTGTTATTTTTTGATGTCTTGATGGACGGAGAATCGACTTGGAATCGGGGATCGAATCGACGCGGAATCGAAATCTGAATCGGAGCGGTCAAAGTCAGCGTCTGCGCTCAGAATCGGACGAGAATCAAAGCCCGAATCGACGCCGAATCGACACAGAATCGTCCACTCTGACTTCCCCTAATTAGTGTCAGTTCCTAGCAAGTTGGCATTATTGTCCGAGTTTCGGCACCACTGACCCAGAGGCTTAGCAAGTAAGGCGGCAGAGCTGTGGAGCTACAGTAGAAGCTCGGGACACATCGCGAGGGACATAGTGATGGGAAAGTTTGATTCAGTTCAGGTTCGAGGTACTTTTCCCCGAACGCTGAACCCAAACTTCGGTTCAGGTTCGGAGATTTCCCGAACCTTGAACCTGATTCGCGTCCAGGTTCAGTTCGGCGTTCGAATGTGTTCGAACCTGAATATTTTTTCCCAGGCACAAAGCCACCTCTCTGGCCTCGGGGGAAAAAAACGAACATGGCTGTGGTTTGAACATGAGTCGGTAGACCACGTGACGACTGACCTTTTTGCAAACTAGGCGGAATCATCGCGAAGGGTTTTTCCCCCAATACGTTGGGTATTTGTGGCCGCAAAAATCGAAAAAATTGCTTGAAAAGAGGAGATTCTAGAAGCTCTTTAGAGGCTATCCCAGATGTCCCGATTCTCGAAAAATCTTATGTCATTTTTCGACACCATTTACAAGGCTTTTTCTACATTCTGGACCACCTGGTCCGAAACAAGACTGAAATATGCCCAAGGGATAGTTTTTGATGAGCTTTGAATGGAATATAGGCTTCCCATCGTACACCAGAGCTATTGAAGAGGTCTACAACGTACAATATGGTGGTAATCATCCCTTTTTAAAACCTTGCAGTGACTTTGTGCGGCCAACCGCGTCGAATTTTAAAGTTATAAAGTTACCAGAGCATCTGGATTTGTAAAAGGGTCATATTTGGGGTCTTTAGGCTTACCGCGAGTGGTCGATTCTCGTTGGTTTCAAACACTGGGCGATCAAACATTAGGGTCATTCACAGTAGCCCTTTTTCTCGCTGGTTTCAAACACTGGGCGATCAAACATTAGAGTCATTCACAGTAGCCCTTTTTCACTCTCTTTTTCACTCCCTTTTTCCCTCTCTTTTTCTGTTCCTTTTTTCCAGACCAATGCTTTCAGTGCAAATGGTTGATGAAAATAATATTAGGGTTGGATCAGACCTCGAACTGAGTGCCCAAAGTGCTTTCCAATGTCTTAGTAGCAAGCAGATCTTCCAGCTCTGCATGAAACACACAGCATTGAGAAAAGGAACGAAAAGAGGGGGCCAAAAAGGGCAGAAAAAGGGAGCTTGCGAGGGGGGTTTCACAGTAGCCCTTTTTTCTTCCCTTTTTGGCTCCCTTTTTGTTATGTTTTCGCCCCCTTTTGCGTTTGGGTCCCTGATTTTTTCCCTTTTCAACCCTTTTTACATGTCTAAAGTGAAAAGGGAAAAAAAACCCGGCCGAAAACGGACCAGTCTCAAAAAGCGCAGAAAAAGGGAGCAAAAAAGGGCTACTGTGAACGACCCTATTGCTGCCGGCACAACGTCCTGTGGCCGAAATAGCCACACGAAAATCTCGGAAATAATGGAGTGCATTGGTACACATATAATTCTATCTGATGTGTAGAAATTCTGGAGAACTCACGTGTGGATAGTGCATGGAACGCAAAAGGAAAGTCGTGATCAAAACACGTGATCATGTTATCTGCCATGTTACCTGCCATTTCACATGTTTTCGTCTTCTCTACCTATTCCTTCTGGATCTTTTTATGCTCAAGGCCTCTAATACATGTATTGACCTCCCTCAAATATTTCTGTGAATTAAGAACTCGTATAGCGGGCTTCAGAGACCTTGTGGCAGATAACATGTACAGCCCTGGCCGATAACAACCCAACTGATCGGGCGGTAAACCTCACGAAGCACCCTGGAACTCAGTCGAGGGGAAGAACTGAAGAAAATCAGTGGACTATCCCCTTCGGAACTCCCCAAAATGCGGCTTGATGTGGGAAAACAGGGATTTTGCGGTTCAAGGTTCCAACGCGTTTGGGAAAAATACCTCTCGCCCGAACGCCAAACCCAATTTTCGGTTCAGGTTCAGGAGACTCCTGAACCTAGAACCTGAACCTCGCGTTCAGTTCGGTTCAGTTCGAGTTCGAACCGGAAGGTTGAACCGAACTTTCCCATCACTAGAGGGGCGGTATAGCTGCCCGGTAGAAGCTTCCTGTGTGAATCCTTCTTCGGGCTCAGATAGAACCAGAAAACCAGCCGGTATGGAGGCCTGAGCATGCATGCAAGAGTGAAAGACACAGGATCCTGGTCGGAAGAAAGCGAAACCGCCGAGCAATGCCGCCGAGCTGACCCGAGGGCCACGGTCACGTAGACACATTGGTTAAGTTTAATTGAGTTAATGGCTTATTAGATTAAGGGACACGCGCAAATTCAGTCGCAGCTCCTATGCCACGGAATGCTCAGGTTTTACCAGCAGCGGCAGGATTTTACGCTCCACATTTGCATCAGCCTTCATCTGGCTGGGTTACTTTATATTTACGGTCTTCAGGCGGAGTAACATCCAACGGAGATGCAAATCGCTGGACGGTTCCTACGAATTCCACCGCCTTTCCCGTCTCCATTGAGTGCACATTGATTACAGACACTTGATTATATGCAGTGACATTAATGCATGAGCATAGCAGACACGCTCCTTGTCGTCTAATAAAGCCCCAGTCCTGCATCCATATACTCATTGAAGAAATCTTGCGAATCCAGCCCGTCCAAGAACGTGAAAAAGCTGCACCGCAGACGCCCCTCCGGGTTCCTGCACCGCGCGAAGTCGCGGCCCGCGTTGTGCCCGCGCCTCGTCGCGAGGACGCGCGCGATGCGACGGCAGTGGCATCGCAGGCCGGCTAGAATCCAGCTAATTATGATGGTGGAATATGCGCATTGGGGACGGTACTCACCGGACTCCTTGCCATCGCTCCACTCCCAGTAGCCACACTGGTGCATAGCGCAGCGTTCGAAGACGCGGCCACGGTTCTCGGGCTTGCAGTCTTCGCCGCTGCCCGCAACCAGAGATCGCACGGGATTGTTGCAATAGCAGGTCACCGCAAGATATTTCTTAGCTATATTGGATTGGTTTTTAGTTGAGAGCAGAAACATATAAGAGAGTTGTCAACCGCACCTCCTACAATCCCCGAATTCCCTTCGCCTAGTTCTCCCCAGGCTCAGCCGCTCAGAGTCTTCCGCCCTAGCAGCTATGTTCGCTCGGTAGGGCTTCGCCCGAGCCCCTGCGTCTTCAGTCTTTATGGTGGGTTTCCGAATGGCAGGCATCAGATTTTTGCAAGTGCTGGCGGCTTTTTAACTGTGCTCCCATAGCAACATACGCCACATGAAACCAACACAACACAAACTTCTATCTGAAATGAAAGTAATCGCAACACTCACTAGCTATGTCTTTTTTATTGCCGGTACTCCTGGAGTCGTGAGTTCCATATCGAAGGGGTGATGTATTGGAAGGATTAAACGGTATCACTGGGGTATGGGGATGCGGATTTGCACGAAGTTCCTATTGAGAGAATTAGTCCACTCAATTCAACTGCGCGGGTCGCCGCCGGGACCGACAAGATGGCTGTTGCCTCCTGCGTCTGGATATGTATTCGGTCTCGGATTGGCGCTAACCATCTTTTCTCGGATGACCAGTTTCAGGTGTGAGTGGAACTGTATCGCCCAGAAAGAGGCCCGCTTAGAGAGCAATGCATATACCCACAACGCAAGTCCTAGGTTCTTGAAGACGCTGACGAAATAAAACCTTGATTTAGCTGCGGATTGCATGCAGAATGACACTTGAGACGAAAATGTGATATCAATCAAAGCCAATTTGCTCGAGTTCCCAAGGTGTAGGAAGAAAATAGCTACACAGACAGATCAAACATTCGAGAACAGACAGCACGATATACATCACGGCTACGTACATATACCTCCCGGCGAACCCCGAAGATAAAAACGGAACACAGGGGCCTACGCAGTCCCGAGGAGCTCCGCAAACTCGCCGCTCTCGACCATCTCCTGCACGATGTCGAGCCCGCCGACGAGCTCGCCGTTGACGATGAGCTGCGGGAAGGTCGGCCAGTCGTTGAGCTTTTTGAGGCCTGGGAAGGGCGTCAGCATTGATAGAATATACGGCACGCATGCTGCACAAGTTAAGATGCAAGAGTTCGACGTCGGGAATGAGAGGGCAATGGATGTCGAGATGGCCACCATCCGTAGCGCATGACAGGATGCGAAAGAAATAGCACTCACCCTGCCGAACATCCTCGTCTTCTAAGATATCGAAGGTCGTGAACTCCACGGCCTGCTCCTTCAGCAGCGCCGCGATCTTGCGGCTGAACCCACACCGGGGCTCCGCGGGGTTCCCCTTCATGAACAGCACAACCTGGCTCTGCGTCATCAACCGCCGCAGGCGTGCATCCAGCTCCTCCGGCGTCTCCCCCGCGCCGCCGTTCTGCGCCGTCGGAGGCGCGGCGTCCGTGCGCGATTTCGGCGCATACGTGGGCACGGGGCCGGAAGCGTGGGTGGCGATGGCCTGCGTGAGCGCGGGGGCGTCTGCGCCGGCGATCCGCGCCAGGAGTGTGTGGCCCTGCGTTCGCAATTTGAATCACAATTCGGATGAAGCGGGGGGGGCAGACGCACGCGCAAGATGACGAATGAAGGTACCGCCTCGATGTCAAAGGACTCTGCAATATCCGCCTGCTCCTCCGCCTCGACGTTCAGCGCGAGGATGCCTGGGTGCTTCTTCGCGAGCTCCGCGACGACAGCATTCATCTGGGTGCATGGAGCGGCCCATGGGGCCCAGAAGTTGAGTAGGGATACACGATTGAGGTCAGCAGAGAGCAGCGCTTGAAAGTGGGGGGCATCGGTGACAGTGACCAGGTTCGACGAGGACGAGGAGGAGGACATGACGGTGGATTGGTAAAGGCCGAAAATTGCTATCGGATAAGATGATCACACACCTAGCCGAGATGCCGGCTGTTGCTTTGTCACGCTTCGGTCAGGCCTCGGCTAAATTCAACCATAGTTCAAAATGCAGTTTACGCGCACAACCCGCATCCTGCAATTTAGTTTCAAGATCTGACTCTCCGGTGAATTTAGCATGTTCAAAGATACTCAAAATTCTGTTGGTCAAACCCATCCCGCTCCTGATGTTTTCCCCTCTTGACGCCATAGCACGCCACCTTTGTTCATACACGGCCCGAACTATAACTATTAAATCTACACTTTCGGCTCCACTATTCATTAATCAGCCCTGGAAGCTCGTCGCTCTGTGAGATTTCGAACCGGCCGTGAATGTTCCGAGATTTCATGTCCGAGATTTCCCGAGTAGTGGACTGTACGCAGACAGACAAGAGTGGGAGAGCGAAAGGGTGAACAAGATGTGCAAATAAGCTGACTCGTTTGAATAAAATGCGCCCAGCGAGTGGGTGGGCAGGTTAGCGGGAGGAAATTGGCGAGACTCGCAAGCAATGCTACAGAATTGAAGGCGGTGATTGTCAGCTGGCGAGATATTTCAGGAGGGAAGGAAGGTGGATGATGAAGGGCAAAAGTCCGGCACGGGAAATGTATGCTCGTGCCAGTTGCGCCATGGTATTGGCAGAAGCTGGAGGGCCAATGGACACCAAAGTTGATGAGTATCGTCAGAGCGCAGCACTTTCATTTGGAGCAACACCGTCCACGAGCATGAAATAGACGGCCAGCCGCCCTGAGCTTCGGCTCGGAGAGCGGGAGACTGTTCCTGGAAATCTTGAGTAACAGCACTGGAGTCCACTGGAGATCTCCTGGTCGGCCCTCAACGAAGATGCAACGGTGGACATGACGACAAGCATCAGCAAACCCTGGGGTTGCTGGGCAGCACTGCGTAGCACTACGGCAGTGCTGTGCAGTGCTGTAGTGCGGTAGTGGGGGGTACCCTCTGTGCAGCACTGCGTAGTGCTGTGTAGTGGACCCCCTTGCTGTGTAGTGCCGTGTAGTGGGCACGTGCATCACTCCGTAGGGTTAGGGTTGCTGCGTAGTGCTCTGTAGCGCTGTGTAGTGAATCTATATATAGTGGTTGTATTATCTCGTATTAGACGCTATTGCTTGCTCAAATCTCTCATTTTCAACATTCAAATCCGATGCATTTCTACTACAACACAAACATAATGTATTTAAGTCGCAACACACGTCACCGTTGTCGAGTAGAGGTCCAGCGCGCGGACGCGGCGCGGGAGTCGCCTGCGGATAAAGCACGGAGACCGCGAAGGTGTATGAGTACGAGGAAGGGGTAACAGAAAACGAAAGGCAGGAACACGAGTACGAGAAACCCCAACGCACCAATCGCCGTCTCCGCCTCGCCCACCTGCGCAAACTGCACGACGCCGCACCCCTTGGACCGCGCGCCGTCAAACAGGATCTCGGCCAGCTCGACCTGCCCTGTCGTCTCGAACAGCTCGACCAGGTCCTCGTTCGCCGTCGACCACGGGAGCTACAAATCAATCATCAATACTGCGACAAAGAAGACAAAGAGGGGGGAGGCAGAGAGAAAAAAACTCACATTCCTAACCATAATCTGCTGGCTCGGCTCGGGCTCCACATACTCCGTCCCGCCCACTGCCAGCCCCCCATGCCCCCCTCCTCCATGCCCACCAAATCCACCGCCACCGCCGCCATGTGCGCCAAATCCACCCCCGCCCCCGCCATATGCCGCACCCACGCCTCCCTGGTCCGGCCCCGAGTAATCCGCATACAGATCCTGGTTTGAGAAATCACGCCCGCTTGCGCCCGCGTACCCCCCGCCGCCGTGGAAGCCCCCGCCGCGCAGACCGTGCAGCCCGCCGCCGCGTCCGCTGAGGCCGCGGAGCCCGCCGCGCGCACCGCCGCGGAAGCCGCCGGGGCCGGAGAGGCCTGCGTAACGGTCCTAGATGTGTGGGTATGTGAGCATTACGTCGAGAAGGGAGAAGGGGGAAAAGAAGGAGGAGAGACGAAGCACGGGAGGGGGATGAAGAAAGCGAAAACGAGATGGAGGGCGGGGAGGAAGGAGGGGAAGGATCGGGGGAAGTGGGGACGAGGAGGGCAGGAAGTAGAGGGGAGAGATGGGGCGGACAAAAAAGGAGCAAGACAGTGAAGTCGAGAAGGAGGGACGAGGGACGAGGAGAGCGAGGAATGGATGGGGAGGGGAAGGGACAATGGCCCAAGGATCGAAGCACAATGGATGAAGAACGACGTGGCCAAGAGAGGCGAGTCAAGGAGAAGTAAGTCAGCGAGGAGAGTGAGATCGAGATAGGGAGGAGGGGGCGGGGGGGGGAGGAGAGAAAAGAACGAGAAGCAGTAGTATGGGTAAGAGAATGAGGATGAGGAGAAGGAGCTAAAAGGGATGGGGAGCGAGAAGCACAACGGGCGAGGAGGGGAACAGGAGAAGGAGAGTAGAAAAGAGGAAAAAACATTCAACACACCTCGCGGACCTCAAGCGTCCGCCCATACCAGTCCGTCCTGTGGTACATGCCTACACGCATCGCGTCGCCTCAGCACAAATACTGACAGAGAGAAACGAAAGACTCACTAATCGCCGCTTCTCTCCCCCGCTCCCTTCTCCACGCTGATTGATTTGTAGACGGCCCCGACAACCACATGGCAGCGCGGTACCCCGTCCCATGGGCGGTTTCTCCGCCGTCCTCGCGCCGAGCCTCAACGCGCCCACAGCAGCGGAGCAAGTGCACCCGGGCGTGCGCGCGCACATGCGGTAGATGTGCATGCAGTGTGCCTGCGTTCTGTAACGTCGTGCGGTGCTTGATCGTCAAGTGCGCGCTCCACGCGGAGGAGCGCGCGGATGCTGCGCGAGAGCCCCCTGCAGCGGGAGAGCAAAGGCCCCTGGACCGGTTCTGCTTAGTACCACCTTGAAGACGTGACGCGCAACCACTGTGAAACGGCTTGTGGCGAGCGATGACAGCGAGAACATCCAGCGATATGGCGGCGGCACCGGAGAGCGAAGGCAGTAGAGGAGCACATCATGTTTGGCGAAGACACTAGACAAGATGTGGAAGTGGTACTCGAAGACGAAGAAGTGAAAACGAACCACGGACAAATATTTGGATTGTTCGACGAGCTTCCTCGTCACGTGTCGATCTAACGTCTGCTCTGAGCTCTGTACTCGTGTTCAACCATGGCGCCATGCTCCATATGCTCTGCTCCTCGCTGCACTGTTGGCTAGGAGAAGAAAGACCCCACGAGAAATACTTAATATCATAATACTAATCTAAATTTGTGGCCGACGGTCGTTGTGGGCAACTCAAGGGCGGCTCGGATTTTTGCTCATTGTCAGCAGCTGGATGTCGGACCAGCTTGCTGCTCATTATTATTTCGGGCTGCTGAACGTGCGCGAGCTCTTCCACGCTCTCACTCCTTGGCTACTTACAGCACACAGGTCTCATTACTTCATTTCAATAATGCAAAGAACCCCGGCGCATTCGTGGGTCAAGGTCCCTGTGCGCCTTGCAGATGAGCCCGGGGATCTGCAGATGCCTCACTAATATTATTACTACTATGCTCCTGGCGCTGCGTGAAGGCACATCCGCAAGTGCAGTGGTACCTCGGCCGGCCATCACAGGAAATGAGCGCCCCGATCACCTCTGAATACCGCGCACCGGTGTCTCTTGCTCTGCTGTGTACGCCGTGCGCATGAGACGTTCCCCCGCCTTCCTTGACGACTTAGTTCGCGCCAATGACGATGCCGACGACGTGATCTCCACCGCCTGTTTTTTCCCCGCATACTCGAGTACGCTTCCCCTCGTCCCTCCTCAAGCACAACACTGCAGAGACCCATCGCACCACCTAGGCTTCGGCCCGCCGTCCCCCTCCTCCCCATGCCCCTTGCGGGGCGGCAACACCGGCCTCGAGAGAGTGTTTCGGGTGCGCGGCCAGAGGACGTGGCGGCGTGGCTACGCTGGTTCGTCTCCCCGCGTGCGCTCGCACTCATCCTCGCCTCCCCGTCTCTATCGCCCTGACCTTCCTCTGCATCGCTGTTAGACCCGCCCATCCTCTCGCTGATCGCATGGAGCGTTAAGCTTTCTGTGTCGGTGCTCTTGAAGCTATGCGCGCGCGCGCTTGCGGATGTGAGCCCGCTATGTGCAGCGCGGCAAATCGGGACAGGTTTCGTGGCCCTACCGCGCCACACGGATCAGAGCGCTGCGGGATGTATTCTGTGGGTCCTTGAGCGCACTGGAAGCGCAGCCTCGGCCACTATTGTGCGGGACAAGCACGGGACGCAGCCTGTACCAATTTTTTTGATGATGCCGCAAGCGAGGGTATGTTTACGCTTCATTTCATCATCAGCTTCACACTAACTTCAAATTTCACCCTCCAGAACGGCGTGTCACTACGTCCTCTGTGACGCCGGCGGTGCCTCCACCAGAGCAGGGGTGCATGCTTGAGGTACGCACCAATATTTTATTTTATTTTTCTCTGGTGCTAAATTGTAACTCACAGCTTTCTCCCTCTCGCGGTCACCCCGAGTTGTCCAAAACCTCGACTGCGACCGCTAACGTCTCGCCGCGAACTGTGCTACAACGCGCGCCCGCTGCGCTGCATAATTAGTGCTTGCGACGAGCCTCTCGCGCGTCGCAGCACGTGGTGGTGGTTGTTCTTGTGATGCACATAGGGAGGGTTTTTTTTTACATTGGTGAAGGAGCGGGCGATCGTAGTTGAGCCAGATTATGTACTCGGTCCCTCGGTTCTTTCAATCGTGCATCTGAATCTGTTATGTGTAAACTCAGCCGATTTCTAAATCCAGGCCCCCTCCGAGTCAGTAG
This sequence comes from Mycena vulgaris, assembly GCA_029204335.1. NCBI lineage: Eukaryota > Fungi > Basidiomycota > Agaricomycetes > Agaricales > Mycenaceae > Mycena > Mycena vulgaris. Next base: position 64,760 of record JARGYA010000463.1, read on the forward strand.
AGAGGTTGCGCAAAGCCGCATGCGGCTGCACAAAGCCGCCTGCGGAGATACCCTGTGTTCCTCCCCCACATTGCCACAATGGCTAATGAGTGCATCCCAGACCACTTGAGCCAAGAACCAAAAAGCCGCATGGAAAGAGGTTGCGCTGCCAAAAGCTGTATGCGACTTTTGCGCAATCTCTCTAGTTTGCCCTAGACCCCTCACTCCTTTATTTTATCGTTCACATCCTCATTGAAAGGTCAAATACATTGAATCACATTTTGTGTAGGGTTAGGGTTAGTTGAATGTGAATCACTACGCAATCCCTACACATCTCACTGGGCTGACTACCAAGCACTGAATAGAGGGACTAGGGTACACAGTACTACACAGCGACCCGACACTCCAGAGTACTACGTAGCGAGCCCGCCACTACACAGTGAGCCCGCTACTACACACCACTACACAGCGCTACACAGCGCTACGTAATGACGTCGGCTACTACCGGCACTACGGCACTACGGCAAAATCCCGGTTTTGCTGATGAGTAAAAAGATCGAGTTGCTCCGCCCGGGCGTTGCCGGGAGCCGAGTTGTTCCGATCACCATCGGCTCTCGAACCCGACCTTTCCTCGTCTTCCTCGCGTCTTCCTGCAGCCAGGATGTCGCGTGGACACTTGAATATATCCTCTCTAGAGATCATCCCCATTGCACGTAGTCTGCATACACTCGCCCTGAAACGACATCTATACCTGCACCGGAACCTCCCGGAACTGTGGCCCTACAGGCACAAGGAGGACAAGGAAATCGCGTCGCCATTCGAGGCGTCCTTTGACCAGACAGGCTTGTCGAAATCCAGTCTGCAAATGCTATATCGGGAACGAAAAATTTTGCGAAGACTTCGGCCGCGGCGTGTGCTTGCTTGACCCTCTGCAGACGCTGCGATTTCCGCTGTGTAGCTCTTGGCGGTCATTCTCGGCGCTGTGGGCCGGCTTTTGATCTGCCCTCACAATCGCTACAGCTACCCACGTGGATAGGGGTATCGCGATTTATTATAGCCTGGCCCATGCCCAACGCAATAATGCACCAGTCGGAGTCGCTCGCTAATATTATAATGCGCTTCTGGGGTTCTCTATGTCAACCATCTTACCACTACTGGTCAGCTCAGGGTGAATGGGGTAAATGGACGTCTAATATATTTGATATATCAATAGTTTAAGACTTCAATCGGCTTCAAGCTAGTTCCCCAATCAAGCCCGCCTCTCCAAAAGATAAAGAGTCCTTTTCCTCTCCTCGCCGACGTCGACGTGCTCCACCAAAGTTTCGACAATCAAAAACTGGTTCTTCTGCAGGACCTTGAGACTTCCGTGATTCGTTTCGAACGTAGACGACCGGATGCACTTTGCTCTCAGCGCCGGGATGCCCCACTGTGTTATCAGCGCATTTACTGTGACGGTCATCAAACCGCGCCCGTGGTGGCTCGGCGCAAGGTAATCTGCTCTCCTGGTCAGCGCCGGCAGCAAAATCGGAACGAAAATTCATTCATACAGCCGACATGCCAGACAATGGCAGGATCCCCCGCCGCACGCGCGTTATTCTCTGCGACGAGGCGCGCTCGCTCATCCGCATCGAGCACCTCGCTCCATCTTGAGCGCGCAAGCCCCACATCGCCGATAAACACGTCCGTACCGTCTTCGCGTACCTCCCGGATATGACGCACCGGGCATCCGGTAAAGGGACCGCCCGGCGTGGAATGCAGTTCCTGCACCACCACGTCGGTCTCCGCCTTGACTTTCGTCAGCCAGGGCTCGGCCCTGGCGGCGGTATATGGCTCCGAGCCCGGTCCCATTGGTCCCATCCACATGGCTACCGCCGGATCGTTCAGGATTTCGACACTGGGCTCGACATCGCTCATCCGCGGTGGGGTGATGATGATGTTGGCAAATGGGGGTGGGAGTCGCAGAAAGGGCTCGCCCGTTACGGCGTTGAACTCGAGCGCGTTCATGTGCGTGGTGATTGGTCCGCAGCGGCTAATAGGTACCGTAATGAGCATCGGAAGTAAGAGTAAATATAGTAGGGCTCACCTCAGTCGGACACGCAAGAGTGGAAACGATTGAGGTGGCTTGGCGCAACGCCGTGATATATAGAGTGGAAAAAGAATATTAACGTACCGCTAGTCCGACCGGGCGGACAAAGGCGGACATGGAGCACGCTGGTAGAGTCTCCTACAACACTCACGCGGCTTGTTTCGCCCGTTAGATGACTGATAATAGATGCCGGCGGTATTTGCTTGCCGTGACAGAAGTTCAGAATCCTTTGTCGAAGAGACGGCCTACAGTGACCGTTCGGCGTCATTTAAGTCGCGATTACCCGATTGAGGTAAAATGATGGGAAAAATAAAACATTAACTACACACGAGAAATATGTTGTATTGAGCCACAAATGGTCGTCGGCCAAGTACTTAGTCTCTTATAAACAGACGGCATAACGATGTTGTAGTCTGTCGATTACCCGAGGTGTTTGATCCGAGGTGGGCCTTATTATGTAATCTTAAATTTCTCGAGCCTTTCAACAACGGTTACGAAGCGTCTGTCGACATTCGGTGGTGGATTCCGTGAAATACACCCGATTAAGGAGCTTTCTCGGTTATTTCACGCACCTGGAACTCGCAATCGCGATGCCGAATTTTGATGGGCCGGCCACCTCAGTGCGGTGTTGCGTTTCTCTTCGACCATGGCGAATACAACAATGCTGAAGAGACAGATATTCTCGAAATTTACATCCAGGTCGTTTAGCTCCTTCAATTTTTTCTACTGTGCTCAGGCTGAAGCGGGGAAACTTTGAAGGAACTCAAACTCCGACAATTATGTAATAACCCCCACCGCCTAACACATGGCGCGGTAAACTCCAGACTACGAAGTACTTAGGTACGGCGATTCTAGCCATCGACAACGAGCACCAGCCTAATTTTCCACGCAGAATTTTCCCCGGAAGCACCGATAGTTACAGATCTGAGGTACCGTTCAGACCTGTTCAGACGGGCGGAATCCAAGGAGCCACCAGTTGAAAGTCGCGGTCACGTGGACGATTGACCGGATCGTGGCACTGCCTTTGGTTTGCTTTGACAACGCAATGCCGCTGATCCTTTTACCCTATGGCGACCGCTGGCCGTATATAACGCGACGGCCAGCATAGATGGTCCCCAGGCTGGTCGGGCTTGCCCATTCCTCACTATCCGTCAACTTCTTCCACTGGTTGGAAGAATGACATCGCACCGCAGTTTGATATTGCTGGTGTCCCTAGCTTTTCTTCGTCTCGCTGGAGCAACTCTACATTTTTCAAATCTGGACGTGTCCTTTCCACCGCTGCCTGCCCTGACCCTCGCCCCGCAACAGCCCGGATTTGGCTTTGATCTCTACTCGGCGCTCCCCCCCGCCGCCAGCATACTCACTGGCCTACCCGTCCTACCGGGCAGCTGCGCGCCGTACATGGGCGCCGGGAAGGAATGCACCGCAAACATGACTGCGACGAACGTCAACTTTGAGGACTGCGGCGACCCGTTCACCGTGTGCCGCTGCAGCGATGCGACGATGGACATGGACACCGTGCTCGACCGCCTCGGGCGCGTCCCGGTCGGGCTGCGTCGCTACATGGGCGTTGTCGTGGTCCTTGGTGGCACAGAGCCACATGCATACACTCTAACCAACGGCGACATCCACTTGTTCGGCGACTGCGCGATGGACACATGGGTTCATGAGGTGCGCCGAGTAATTGCTCATGGAGGAATGAATCAAGGATGATGTTGACCGGAAAAACAGGCAAGCCATTCATTTGACTTTGGGACCGCGGATCCGCATTCGGGCACGCCGGATTGGGCACAAGCTATCGCGGACGACAGCTGCGTCCCGGATAACTACTCACTCACGAACCGTATCGAGGTGCGTCTGCGGCCCCACCCCCGGAATTTCATGCGATCCCCTGCACCGTTAGGATTTTGCTCAAATGGTCGTCGTCAAAACTTACGCGCTTCTCTACGACGGGCACCTACCCCCGGGCTTCCGTGCGGACTGCATGGCGCACCAGCTCGACTTCATGGGCGCCCTCCCGCTCTTCAACGCCTCCGCCTTCTTCGGGAACACATGCTACATCCCCGACGGCCTTCCGGGAACACGGTGTGTCCCATTTCTATCATACGTCTTTTGCGAATAATACTAACAGACTACATATGAAGCCACAACGTGCCCCCGCCCGTGATCGACCCAGCGCGCGCTTTCTCCACCATGTCCGTTGACTTTGCCGGCGTGCCCACGGCGGCGATACCCACCTCCACGGCGCTCCGCGACCACAGCTTCGCCCCGAACGGCGCGCTGGGGCAGAAACCGGTGGTGTCTTGTCTCCTGATTACAGTCCTCCTAGCCGTATCTGGTGGCTACATAAATGTACTCTTGTAAGGCGGGCGATTCATCGAAAGGACGGGGATGCCAAATCCAGAGATCGTCTACTATTTACTAAGTCTTAATATGACATATGACACAAATTGCAATCCCATGTGGCCCGACGACACCGGTCTAAGACAGGGTTCTGGAAATGATCCAAGCCACACGGAATTGTGCAGATAAAAATGTACCGGAGAGTGTTCAGCAATAGATCCGAGGGCGAGCCGGGGAAGGGATGTGCTTGAAATTGAATGTTACGAATTGTTGAGCTCCGCCCAAAGTAGGAGCCCAAAAACGACGGTAAATGTATGCATGGCATTGCGTCGAATGACGAAGAGATCGAAAAATTTCGGCTTAGTTGTTTGCAAACCTTCCGTCATTTCGCCCGTCAGTGCGGTCGTAGCTAGATCGAGTTCCCTTGCCTGTAATTGAGATCAGGGACCAGTAATTTTGATTCCGGAATCCCATAAACTAATAAAGTAGATTGGAGCGCACAAGCCTCCAACGAAATCCGATAAAAATGTATGAAACACCTAATGAATCTCCAGCGCATTTGGGTCTTCATTGACAACAAAGGGTATGAGCCTTTCTGCAATGAATTCCTCATCCCAAGCCCCGTGATGGGCAGGTAGTTCGCGCGCAAGCTGTTGCAAACCCTCGTAAACCGTGCGGGTGTTGGTCCGAAGTGGTATTGCCCAATACCGGTTTCCTCCACGCCAGGCATCACGATGACATCCAGGCTCATGTGCCCGCCACTTTGAGCCACGCGCGAGACGATGTTCTCCCTTTCCACCCCATTCAGACGCTCCCTTGTGGGCGCACTGGCGAGCGGCTGGATGTTGAGCTTTACGGGTCCCCGAGTATAGTCGTAGAGCATAAGGTAACTCTGGCCAGGGTGCATCTTCATGAACATTATTTGCTGACCGAATATATTGGGTTTCGATTTCTGGTAGTCGTGATGGACCACAGCGCGCAGGAAAGATCAATTTCGCGCCGTGAGTCGGAGATCGTTGTCTCACCTGAGGCATATATTAATATCCCGCGACGCCCCCGTGATTTAGATTCACTCACTGAGAAAGAGGGTTCCGTAGGAATTTTATTCCTCACGATGGCCGCCTTCGCGCCAATCCACGGTTTGGCATGTCTTGGAGCAGTGATAAAAGCTGTGGCATCCGAGACAGCGCTTGAATTCGGATTTTGCATCTATTTGGGAACACTGGCAATACATCAGTAGGCGGAGACGGCGGGATCGCAGATATTACCTTCATGTTCCCGCAAGCGCGCATGGAAGGGTTTTTGCCCGAATTATAATAGTCGAACACCTCCCGTCGTTCCTTCGCCAAGGCGACGAATTGCTCCCACTGCTCGTATATCTGGGACGTCTTGAACGAATGGGTACCAACGATGTCCGCGACATCGACGAGGGCTGGAGCAAGGGTCGACATGACGGAATGATACACCAGGGTAGGGGGGGAAATAGCGACCAAAAACACCATGGTGTAGGATTGTGGGTCGTTCGCTGGGTTCTGAGCGTAGGTGACGAGGGCGCGGAAGATTTTATGATCCAGTGCCTCGGGGATGCGCTGGTACCCTGGGTTGGTGCCGAGCAAGATTCCGAGAATGATAAAAATTCTGTGAAGTGCATGGACTGCGTTGGGGTTCGCTGTGACGCTTAGAGCACATCCGGCGTTTGATAACGCCCGTACGATGTGTCCGGATAGGAGGGAAATAGCGAAATCACTCAGAGGTCTTTCCATGGTGTCCGGATCGGCCACAGCGGGGTCCACAGTCATGATGAAATCGAGGACGCCAGAGAGGAAATGAACATTCATGAAATGCATGGCGGTGTTTGGCGCAGGAAGAAGACTGTCGATATAGAGTACGACCAGTCGAGCGAGATCCTCAACAGTGCCACCAGCACCGTCAATGAGGTCAACCAAATTTGCGGGTTCGGCGACCCTCTCGTCCGCAAGGAAGCCACACAGGTCGCTGAACCCTACTTCGCGCTTCTTTGCGTCCACAAGCTTGAGGACGTGCGGCCATGCTTTGGCCACCATGAAGAAGACGCCGGGGGTCAAAAGTATGAGATTTTTGTCTCGGGATGATCCGCAAACGTCCCTGCAAACATGAGAAATTCGAGACAAAAGGCGCCCTCGGGCTGTGGTGGGATTCCCGGGAGATGGTCGCAATAGAGGTAGATAAATCGCACCCATAGCCACACCCGCGGGAAGAGAGTGGTTCCAATGTAGTGTGGTGACATACAATGCCTCCAAGGATAGTAAAGCCCTGGCGATAAGACCTGGAGCCTCGGGCGGCGATGCATCGCTGTCGAATGGGTCTGGGATACCTGCGGGGTCTAGATTTAAATAGAATACCGGCAGCATCAAGGTGTTTTGCTCCTCTGTCGCGGTGGCCATATACATCCGCACCCGTCGAACATCCTGGATCGTGCGGCCGCGGTTGGCAGCGCAGGCGGCATTGCTACCCTCTGAATTGGCATAAGCGGCGTTCATCTTTTGAGAACCAAGGCTTTACCCGCATGGATGGGGGGAGCCGGCCGAGAGTAATGAGGCGCAAGGCCGGGTGCATGGCGGCGGCACTCATGTCAAACGATTGAGAGCAACTCAGAAGACGAATAACGTGAACACACGTGTTCAACACGGGATAAATATCTCGTAACCACGCGGCCTCCAGACCGCGTATTAGGCGCCTAAGGCTATAGTATGGGCGCTTGCTGAGTTTGGGAAGCAGCAAACGAAGTACTCGCAGGTCGCCGCTGATGCTGTATATTGTCCGCACCAATAAGGTTTAAATCTAGGGTGACTGGAATTTTGAGGTTTTTATCTCCTTGACAACTTGTAAATAGGCCGCCACTTCCGGAAAATGCATTGATCCGAGTCTGAGTCATCAGCCACAGCGATTTCATCCCTCCCACGTTCTCCGGACTGACCATCTATGATCTGCAGCTTCACCGGTTTTCTTACGGTTTTCGGTGAATTGGCTTTTACAGCTAAGTGAAAAACGATAGACACCCTCGCATTTTAGAGAAGAGTTCGGGCCGAGTGATTCGCGAACACCAAATCACGTCTCCTGGGTGGAGCGCGGCTCCCAAGCAACTCTCAAATCCCGGTGGAGCTCGAGTTTCGACCTCGGCCCGAACTCTTCTCTAAAATTCAAAGGTGTCTATCGTTTCTCACTTAGCTGCAATGATTGATCATCTACCGTCCTCGAGGCAATAGCTGTGAAATCTATAGGACATGGATCTTCTCTCATTCTCAGCGCCTCCTTCCCGCACTTTGGCACGCCCCCATCTGCTGTATTTAGCTCGATCCGCAGCTAGCGCTCGTCAGGACTGTCGGCCCGTATACAAATGCCGTTACGGAAATGCGGATTCTCTCAGCCGAGGCGGCACTGGATCGCGGGACGCCTGCACTGCCGCGCGCCAACCTCACTCAGATCCATTTGCTTGTGCCAATTGGGGGACTGAACCGGCCTTCGTTCTGTCTTTGAGGATCCTTTGAGGAATGCGGCTTCGCTACGGGTTGTTTCTCTACTCTGCTTTTCTATCGTTCTCGTTGGCTTTCCCTCTCGACCCCTCGATCACGGAGCTCCCTTTACCCGCTTTAACCCTTCGGCCTCAGCAATTCGACTTCAGCGCATTTGACCTCACGTCGTCCTTGCCGCCCGCATATATCACCCTCGCAGAGTCCATCGCCCTCCCGTCGAGCTGTGCGCGGTATGTCGGCCCCGGGCAGGAGTGCAGTTCTGATATGACAGCGCTCAACGTGTCCTTCGAGGACTGCGGGAGTCCATTTACCGTCTGCCGCTGTGGCGATGCGGAGATGAGTATGGACACGGTGCTCGACCGCTTCGGGCGCGTGCCCGTCGGGCTGCGTCGGTACGCGGGTCCCATCGTTGTCCTCAGCGACACCGCCGGGGCACGCGCGTATACGCTGACCACGGGTGACTCGCATTTCTTCGGCGACTGCGCAGTGGATGTGTGGGTGCATGAGGTGAGTAGCATGGCCGGGTCTGTATCGCAAGCTGACCGCTCGCCAGATGATGCACGCGTTCGACTTCGCGGAGGCGACGATACAGTCGAACTCATCCAGGTGGGCGGGAGCGCTCGCAGCGGACAGCTGTGTGCCCGACCAGTACTCGCTCACGAATGAGGTCGAGGTGCGCTACATCAAATAGTATTTGTCCATCCCTGACCCTGCTGGCTGAAGGACTTTGCGCAAGTGGGCGTGCTAAAAATGTACATACTCCTGCACGACGGGGCGCTGCCCCCTGGGTTTACCGCGGACTGCATGGTAAACCAACTCGCGTTCATGGACACATTCGCGCTTTACGATCCCGGGCCATTGTTCGGGAACAACTGCGATATCATTGACAACGGCCCTTCGGCACGGTGCGTTGACATCTTCATGTAAACTTTGACCCGACCAATATCTTTGGCGCAGGCATACCTTGCCCCCGGCGATACTCGACCCGTCGCGGACATTCCATACCGTGCCTCCCGATGATACCGCGTTCACCGTCAGCGCTGACCCAAATGTGGCTTCCACTGCCCGAGCCAAGAGCGCTGGGCCCCCGAGCCTGCAACCGGTCCGTCGGTGTTGGGTGATTCTCTTGGTTTTCATTGCCTGGACCCTGGTCTCCTAAATAAGATAGGGACTCCGGTCCTCCGACCCCGACCCCGGTCTCCGCCATGTATTTATGGGCGAGCGGTACCAACGCCTACGAACGTTCACGAGTTCACGACCCTGCGGCCTGGCTTCAGGCCTAAAATTCCTCCTCGCATGCACTTGCTGATAATTATGCTGATAATTATCCTGTGCCTCCGGGGTCCAACGCCTTAGTTTAGACAGAAGTTTGATGAACTGCTTAGATATTCGGTGTCTCGAAATATTTGCACAATCTGTGAGAATCGATCGTGGGGTGCGTCTCTGCCACGTCTTTGAACGAACAAATACTAGCAGCACCTTCACAACTCCTTCCTCCTTTTATTTCCCCCGGACATGCAGTCTCCGACAGGTTGTGTATATCCATCTCCGTTAAGGTCCCATGCTGTTGAAGACCGTTTCGTTATCCCCGCGCGTCAAACTATATCGCCGAAGTATCGGAGGGCTTGGGATGACGTCTCCCGCCGAGTTGAAAAGGGAATAGAGGTATCTAAGCAAATCTAAGCGACTTATTTTCCGGCCCATTTGTTAAAATGACGAGTCCCGCTATTTCTACAATCCGGACAGCTTCAATCCATACAACCGACGTTTAGTTGGTGGCGAGCTGAAGAAAATTTATAGCGGCGCTGAAATCATTACAATTGCGCGCATATATATAAGCCTGGTAGCTCGATGATGGATTTCTAGTATATACTTGTACTTGCAGATTCTTCAGTTAGATTTCGCACTATTAGGGTCGTCCACAGTAGCCCTTTTTTGCTTCCTTTTTCTCTCCCTTTTTCTGCGCTTTTTGAGACTGGTCCGTTTTCGGCCGGGGTTTTTTTTTCTCTTTTCAATTTAGACATGTAAAAAGGGTTTCAAAGGGAAAGAATTGAGGACCCAAATGCAAAGGAGGGCGAAAACACAGCAGAAAGGGAGCCACAAAGGGAGGAAAAAAGATCTACTGTAAATCCCTCCTCAGGCTCGGAAGCTCCCTTTTTCTGCCCTTTTGCTCCGTCTTTTAATTCCTTTTCTCAATACATTGTGTTAGATTCAGAGCTGGAAGACTCAATTGCTACTAGGCCATCCGAGAATACTTTGGGCACTCAACTCGAGGTCTGATCCAACCCTAATACTGTTTTCAAGGACCATATGTGGTCTGGGAAAAGGAACAGACAAAGGGAGGCAAAAAGAGAGCGAAAAAGGGCCACTTAGTGATGTCGCGGGCCCGGCTCGGCCTGAATGCCCGGGCTAGGGCTCGGCTTGGGGAGGCTCGGGCTTCAAATTCTTCAGGCCCGAGCCCAAGCCCTGAGTGCGGGGCCTGAAGCCCTGAGCCCGGGCCCAAGCCCGGGCCCAAGCCCGGGCCTTCTCATAGCCCAAGAAAAAAAACATTATGCCAGTGTATGTATATTATGTGTGTGCAGAAGGTACTAAAGTCCCCACGACTCTGCTGGGGGATATGCAGGTCTTTTCTGACCACTAAACACCGCTGCAATTCGGTGGATCAACGGATTGCCGGCACCGATTTCTACCATCAGCCAGTTTCGAGCGGTGCCGATCAGCCGAACGACCCTTCGCGCCCATGTAGTTCGGCATTTGACGGCACCGAAGCCTCCTAGGCTAAAATGCCGTGAGCGCTTCGCGCCATCGGCGCGCTCTTCGACATATATATTTAGGCACGGGCTTGCGAGGCCTGGCGGGCCTGGCATTTCTCAAGCCCGAGCCCTTGGCCCGCCAAAGCCTTGTGTCGGGCTCGGCTCGGCTTGACCAGGCCCGGGCCCGGCTCGGCTCGGCTTGCGGGCCTGGGCCGAGCCCGCGACATCACTAGGGCCACTGTGAACGACCCTATTTACTTACTGGTAAATCTGTTAGCGAGGGGAGCTTCAAGTTAGTGCTCTATATTCCCTTATTCCACTCCTTTCTCTATCTCTCGCACGTCTGTTTTTTACTGCCAAGTTGTCTCTCGCCCGAGTCCCCCGGAGCATCCACTACCGTGACGGTGACAGCGGCGTGATAGTCACATACAACGAGTGACGTCCACCACTGTCACAACTCTGCTCATCCCCAACGTCCCTGAATTCCCCTCATGCGAAGTTGAGGCAATAGCCCCGGCGGATTCCCCTCTTTGATATACTGGATCCCCGAATTCTTGTGGCGCCCTGCAGTGGATGGTGGCGAGTCGGCGATGCATCGAAATTCGGATGCAGATCTCGATGCGACGATGCCAGTCCGTCTCGAATCTTTCGTTGAACTGTCTAAATTTCCCAAAATAACTTAGCGGGAAGCACATCCCTGATATCACCTTAACAACTGGGGTAACCCGCAGGTTCTCTAAAAAGTGGGTCCCTTGAAAAGTCCGGACGCTTCAAGCTGAACTCACAGGTAGGTAACTTACCGACCATTTACATGCAACGCTGGGGAACGTGAGTTGGATCTAGGTGCTTTACTGTAAATAAACTGCGAGTTCGCAACGATCACCTTGATATCACACAGATCGCCCCCCTGAAGTCTTTCCCAGATTAAGCTCGAACTATATACGTGCCTGATAAATAGCGGCTTGTCTCATTCTCAGCTTTGAGCAATCAGCAACTCCCGAGCACATCACAACCATGGTGCGTTCTCCTTCCGCATTGTTTTCCGCCCGTCTCTGAGGCAGTGCGGCAGATCACATCTCGGCAAGCTCTGCGATGCACGGCACAGGTATTTAGCTCGTCAAATAATTCCGCTCCCGATCTGCAGTGTTCATCCTCGGAGTGCATGACGACGCCCGGTATACCAACCACGTATATAGTCTACAAGACTCATCCGTGATGGCTCTGGGCTTGCTTCTCTTTGAGTCCTTAGAGTCATTTCTTCGCGCCGCTTTTGGTTTCTCCTGGCGGGAACCATGACTTTTCAATTATTTTTCTTCGGCTGCTTGCTTTTCTTCCCTCTCACTCCTCCGGTCACTGCCCGTTCTCCGCTGCTGGAATTCTCCGAAGTCCCAGAGCCCTCCCTTGCGCTGCGCCCCCAGGCCACTGGATATGATTTCGATCTCGAGGCTGACCTGCCTGCAGCCTCGAGCACTCTCTCGCAGCTCCCGGTGCTTCCCGCTAATTGTGCCCAGTTTGTGGGTCCGGGAAAGGAGTGCACGACCAACATGGCTGCGATGGCGGTGACCTACGAAGATTGCGGGGACCCGTTCACCGTGTGTCGCTGCGACAATGCGAACATGACGATGGACACCGCTGTCGATCGCCTGGGACGCGTGCCCGTCGGACTGCGGCGCTTCATTGGCAGTGTCTTGATTCTCGAGAACGTAACCGAGGCCTACACCGATCTATCGAGCGGCGATATTCATTTATCTGGCGATTGTAACATGGACGTATGGGTTCACGAGGTCAGGCCCCTATAAGTCTTTTTCGGCGTGAGCTTACAGGTTGGCAGACGACTCATGCGTTCGACTTCAGGAAAGGCTCCTCGAATTCTCCCTCGAGCTCGCAGGCCTGGGCGCAAGCTATTACGGACGACACCTGTGCTCCAGATCAATACTCGCTCAGAAACGAGTTGGAAGTTAGCCATTCCAGAATATGTAATTCATCTCCGAGGTTAATGGTATCCTAGGACTTCGCGCAACTAAGCGTCATTAAGATCTACGCGCTCCTCCACAATGGTCACCTCCCGCCCGGCTTCCGTGCGGACTGCATGTCGCACCAACTTGACTTCATGAACACGCTGGACCTGTACACCGCAACTAATCTTTTTGGCAACACATGTAATATAAAGGATGGTTCGGTCGGCGTGCGGTACGTTCCCGCACCATGCGAAGGCTCTGCATACAGTCCTCATTCATCGACAGTCACAATAAAACCCCGGCCGTATTGGATGCGACGAGGGTCTTCAAGACGGTGCCTCTCGACACTACTAGTACTAGTACTAGTATCCCGCTCAGAAAGTCCGGTCCACATTCAAATTCAGCTTGGTCGTCCCTCGCCCAGACATCGCCACGACCATGGATCCCGGCCATGATTTGGGTGCTGTCAATTGTCGCGTCTATTTGAGGTTTTCAAACCTGACAGACCGTTCTTGAGATCATCTCACTCTTTACGATAAACACAGACGGATAAGCTGTTGTAAGTTACATGACGGAATCAAGGAGGCCGCCTGATCATCTAAGGGGCAAGCTTTGTGAAGATTAACAAAGAGCTTTCTAAATCCTGAACAGCCTGGAATTTCATTACTCGCCACCAGCGAAAGCCTTCACCAGCTCCCGTGTTTCCATCTCCTTCTCCCCGAATATAGCCAATGCATCCGTGAGCTTCCGCTGCACCTCCGCATCGCCCGCCAGTGCCTCAGCCAACAACGCACCGCCATTCGCAAGATAATCCCCTGTAGATGATCAGTAATGATGGACCATGCATTGATCATGGCTGATTGAAGCAGAAATACCCACCCTGAATAGCTAGGGATGCTGACGCAGCTGGTGCCGCGAAGGATTCTGGCCCAAGGGCAGGAAGACCCGCAAGGACGTCAAGGATGCCCCCAGAGAGAGTGAGGTGGTTCGGGGATAGAGAAACAAGGGCGATGACCTCATGCAGAGGATCAACGCTAGCTGGCAGATGTATTTAATTAACGTACCTCCTCAGGAGTGACGATGCTGAGATATCAGGTAAGATTGAACGCTGGGTTGTAAGGGGATTGCACGTACCTGGCAGGCATAACCAGTGTCTTCGATCCCAGTTTCTGGAACGCGTGCACGATGCTCAGAATGACTGGGGACATGGGGTGTTCCGTCTTGGTGTCAGCATATTTCTTCCACAATCCAGCCTGGAAGTGGACGCGGAGCTCTGAATGTAATCCGTATCGTCAATTGAGAAAGAAGGGATAATTAACGCGTCTCCCACCGTTGAAATATGGCGCGACGTATGTGCAAGCAGCCTGACTAGCAGCCACGGCCTGTGGAAGCGAAAACAAGCACGTCGCAAGTGTCTGGATCCCGTCTGCCTGGAGCTCACGGCATGCCAGCAGAGACTCGGGTGTCGCAGGTATCTTGATGCAAACGCGGGTCCTGTATGGTCATTATATTAACAATAGCCGATCAAAGAGATGAGGCCACGTACTGGGGAATCCCATGAGCTGCGAAGAGGGCTACGAGCTTGCGTGCATGCGCGATGGTCTTCTGCTTGTCGTACGCTGCCGAAGGTGAAGTCTGGGCGTGGACGTTCCCAGTTAGATGCGGATACACCTCTTTCGCAAGAAGAACAGTCTATGGATCGTTCAACACTGGGAGCGATTCAGATCCCAGTATGCTCACCAAGACATCCACGACATCCTGCTCAAAGGCCCCTCCTTCTGTGGTCTGCGTCCTGACATATTCCGCCGCCGTCTTGAGTAGATCGCGGCGTTCCGGACGCTGCGCTTGGCCGTGGACGATGGCTTGATTCGAGGTCATGTCACAGAACTTGTCCGGAGCACTGTATCGGGCCGAGATATCGGGATCCATCGAGTCCACATCGACAGTAACAAGCTCGCGTACTTGGGCAAGCAGAGTGGTGGGAGTCGGCATGATTTGGAAGGAAGAGTGGGAATGGGAATAAGTATGAGGACAGTATTTGTATTTTGCGGGTTCCCACACGGCACCTCAGCCGGGTCAAAGGTCGAGCGCTCCAACGGATATCGACATGGAACCCTCAGGCTGAATGGTCAGACCAAGGCACGAAAGCCTCGAGGAAGTTAACCGGGAACCCATGGGTCGCGTCAGATGATTACTAGACTGATGGACGAGGATGCGGGCCAGAGCCTGTGATCCCGAGGTCCATGCAGAAGATCCACAGCAGTTAAGGCGGAGAACAGCGAGGATCGCCCATAATGCCAAATGGTGGAGAAGGAACAACATGGTCCGCACGTGATGTGTGGGCGCGACGCGACGACAATACATACGAGACAACAAACCCCTATGTTCGACGGATCGCCAATGCTACTGGTCTTCCACGTCTGAAAATCAATGACTGAAGAATGTGTTATAGTCTTCGTCATAACTCTTCATAAAGTATGCATGCCATCGCACACATAAAATCCTTTCCAAAGATTTGCACGTAAAGACAGGTGTATACAAGTAAGAATGCCCCAATACTTATTTCCAACTCCTATATGAACCAGGCAGTAATCCAGAAGGATGAGAGGAACGCAAAAGCCACGCCGCTCCACTGCGTCGACTTGCTTTCCCTTCGGTGACTATACCCCGAGTTCTTTCGCGCACCAGCGGTTTTGACGGGTAGCAGGGCCTCTACGGGCACAGTCTTGAAGGTTCTCGTCGCATCAAGCACCTCCGGACTTATTTTTTTACTGCCCCACAATAAGAAAATGACAGAGAGGAGGGATATGATGCAACGCACCGCGCACCACGCTGCCCGTCGTTTATCGCGCAGGTGTTCCCGAAGAGGCGGGTTGCGTTGAAGAGCGGGAGGGCGGCCATGAAGTTGAGCTGCTTCTGCATGCAGGCGGACTGGAATCCTGGCGGGAGGTTCCCGTTTTGGAGCAGCATGTAGATCTTGATGACCGCCATTTGCGCAAAGTCCTTGAAATAAATTAAGTTATAAGCTGTCTTCCATGGACAGGATGAAGTGCGTACTTCGACCTGGTTCGTGAGAGCGTAGGTATCCGGCGCGCAGCTGTCCTGGATGGTAGCCTTCTCCCAGGCAGCAGAGTTCGAGTGCGGATCCGTCGGAATGGCGTAATCGAATGCATGGGCAGTCTGCATATCTCATAAATCAGAAACTCATGAGCGGACCAGCTCGACCGACCTCGTGAATCCACGTATCCATCGCAGCGTCGCCAAACAGATGGACGTCGCCGTTCGTCAGGTTCGTATACGCGTGCGTGGGACCGCCGAGGACGAATACCGTGCCGAGGAAGCGGCGCAGCCCGACGGGCACGCGCGCGAGGCGGTCGACAGCGGTGTCCATCGTCATGTTCGCGTCCGCGCAGCGGCACATGGTGAAAGCGCTGCCGCAGTCCTCGAAGGCGATGGCCGTCGCGGCCATGCCCGCCGTGCACTCGCCCCCGGGGCCCGTGTACGCGGCGCACGCGGCGGGGACCGCGAGGGGCGTGAGCGTGCTCGAGGCGGGCGGGAGCGCCTTCTCGAGGTCGAAGTCGAAGTTGGGCGCCTGCGCGTCCAGCGTCAGCCGCGGGAATGAGATCTCGGAGTAGATGTGCAGGTTTGGGAGTTGGAAGTCGGCGGCGACGGGAGAAAGAAGAACAAAGACAAAACAGAGAGTTAGACCGAAGAAAGAGGCGGGAGAAAGCATTGGGCCAGCAAGGAGAAGGAAAAACCGAGTGAAGTGAGGGGAAGGGAAAAAATAACCTGGCGAGCCATATCCACCGGAGATGTTATATAGGCCAAGTGACCAAGTGGATTTCAAGTCGAACCGCTTAGCACGCTCGCACGGTGAGCGCCGCCTCGCTTCTGTCGAGATGAGTAATCTCCATCACTCAGCATGTTGCCGGAATCCGACAGCTGCGGGATGTATACCAACTCCCGAGCGCGTCAGAATATAATTCGACGCCTCGTCGCCTCGACCTGATAATGTACATTTGCCGCACAGCAGATATTATTCGTACAGAACCAATGGCTTAAACCAACGGGATATCCGGGCGTGGACGGGTAATGACAGTTCGGGTTCAGAACTGTTCACAACCTATTTTCAGGGCTGAGTGCATCGGTGCGCGGGAGGGCATCAAGATGAGATCAACACCGTTAAAGCATTGACGCTGCTTAACATCTGGCTCAGCACAAGGCTCGTCTGGAATAAGTACATCGCATCTCGACGAATAGTCAGGATAGGTCAGGCTGGTCAGCATAACTGGATCTCTGATCAACATCATGTCGGTGTTCCGCTGGCGTCTCATAGTCCTTTAGCTTGCCTCCAGTGTCGGCTTCAAGCTCTTTTCATCGTGTTCTCCGTGTGTCCAATAAATCGACACCCATCGCAATCTCGCCTGCTGCCCATCTTTTTGGCTCGAGTCGACCGCAGCGGTGCAAATCAACAGCCGTGATCGACCGAAATTAGAATGACCTGTGAAGCGACTGCCGAGGAAGATGGGACATCCCCTCACCCTGCATAGCGCGGAGGGGGCTGTTCTTGATCCCCCGCTAATTAAGAGGTATACATCCCTGCAGCGAGCTATTTTCAGTGGTACGGGGATACCGGGGGACTCCCAGACAATGAGGCGGTCTAAAATTGAAGGGTTGGGCCATTTTAATTCGATGTAAAGCTGTCGCATCGATTGGGCGTGACAGCATCGGGTGTTCGTCGTGTAGCTCGAGTTTTAGATGAGCGCAGGAGGCAAGAGAGATTTGATGGCATCATTACTGGCCACGTGCGGTGGACGCGACTTGACGCGTCCGTGACAATGTCACAGCTCCCTTTTCTTTTCCTTCATTGCGGTTCGCCTCTTTTAGATGTCGATTGTGAAGGATCCTCCTCTGAAAACAGCTCATACTGTACACGGCACTCGACCCTAATCGATTATGGGTTGAAATTTCTTTAGGCTAAGGCTGTCTTCGGAGTTATGCATCGCGTTGGCTTGACCCACTACAAGTACTACAGTCATTCCACGGCCCTTGCACTTTCCGTGGTCCTTGCATCAGCCTGAAAAAACATAAAGAATTTGGCAAGTAAATGATCTGAGTGATAAGATATCTCCTAATGAAATGTAGAACACTTCTTATAGCATGAAATTGAGCAAACATGGCACTGAAAGCATGCAGGAGCACAAAACATTATTTATTTTTGTGTGGAGAAATGATCTGTGGTCCTTGCATGACAATGATTGCCTCACCACAGCAGAACGGCTTCGACTCTCGAAATTCTGTATGCTACATATTGAAGAGGCATATCCAGAGTATGTATCCAGACTTTAGTTTTACCATTTCCGTCTATAATTGGTCTCAAATGAGTGGAAACAAAATATTGATGCAAGGACCGTGGAATGACTGTAGCCTCTAGACTCGAAGCAGCGT
Source organism: Mycena vulgaris (assembly GCA_029204335.1). Taxonomy (NCBI): domain Eukaryota; kingdom Fungi; phylum Basidiomycota; class Agaricomycetes; order Agaricales; family Mycenaceae; genus Mycena; species Mycena vulgaris. The sequence continues at coordinate 82,839 of JARGYA010000463.1, forward strand.
ACTTACTCGAGCCGATGTGTTTATACACCACTCCTTCCACGATTCCGAAATTTCCAAAGCGCAACATCTCGCTCTGAGGGCGAATGCACCGATTTTTTGGCCTATACACGAGCCTTGGATGTTATGCACGTGTACGGACCGTGCGGCGAGCGGAAACCATCGTATCACGGGTATTTCTGGGCTCTTCTTCAACGCGCGAAATTACTCTTGCTCGATTTCTCGAATCCCGATGTTGGCATGTATAAATTTTACCCCAGCATGTACAGTAAGCATCAATCATCTCCGCCATTGGCTTTATAGTGATATACATACTATAGGGACTGTTCGTGGACTTTTCGTGGACAGGAATTTCATGATATTCGTGTATTTACAGAGGAAACGCTGTCTCTACAGACCACGACTTCTCCCGGGTTTACCCTCCTCCAACTATACTTCCCCTTTGGATTTCTCGACTCTCGATGTTGACATGTATAATTTCCACCATTGCTAAGGGTACCATCTTTTCCAATATAAAATATAGATATCTCCTAAGCCCTTTCCTCATTTCCCCGCCATTAGCGATTTTCATTTCCTGGAGCTTGATCGGATGGCCGGCATACTAGCAGCGTAATCCGCGCATGCCTAGAGCGCTGGCTTATCTTGGTATATCCTTCTTTCTCTCGCTCTTGGAGGCCAACGGACTGCGATACAGTGCCTCAGTCTCGATGGCCCTGACCCCTCGACGAGCCCCTCCCTAACTGAATTGACACCATTGACTTCATCATCATCACAAGATTACTGCCAATAAAGTGAAAAATTGGTGTGCCATATTTAGAAGATCCATATACCCAACTCTCTCTCTTGACCGCCCCCTCCTCTCATTCCTCGTCGAGAATTCCAACCCTAGGTCGAAATCGTCCGATATCGACGCAGAAGGTTGAGTTTACCTACACAGGAGCGCACGTTCCATCCGGATTCGGCGCTTTTCCCAAGTCTCTGCTCGAGACAATCCATGAATAGTCAACGCAGCACCTTTGCTCAGGCGTCCCGTTTCGTAGTTCAGCGGTCGTTTCACGGATGGATTGCCGGGCCGATCTCCGACCTCGTCTCACGTGGAAAAAATAGGCGCCCTGCGGTTACGACTGCACTGGCAGCACGGTTACCACATCCTAGCGCGCACGTTCTATCGACTGCTCTTTGCTCTGTCCTACTAGCACGACCACCACCGCCAGCTATCGAGCTGCTGCTCCGCCGCCATGAAGTTCAGGTACGCTTCCCCTTACGTGCTTTTTGCCTCAGAAAAGCTTACGGATTTTACCAGCTCTTCTCTTAAATTCAACGCTGTCGCGGAGTGGTGGGACGAGTACATTGCGTACGACACCCTCAAGAAGTATATATACCAGCTGGAGAAGACAAACCACGACCAGGCGGCGTACCACGACGTCGAGACGAACGAGCGGACGTCACTCGTGGATCGCGGGGCCTCGACGGACGCTGTGTTTGTGCCCCTGTTGGACCGCGAGCTGCAGAAGATATGCACGTTCTATGAGGCACAGGAGAAGGACCTGATGGGCGAGGTCGCAGAGCTTGAGGAGTTGGTGCACCAGCAAGAGGAGGCGGGGATGGCAGGGAACCATTACTTGGACGGGCCGTACGACGACGATGACGACGACGACGACGACGACGACAGTCTGTCGCGCAGCCCGCAGCGCCGCCGGAGAGTATCCACCTCTGCCGGCCACCGTGTGTCACTATCGGTGTCGGGTAAGCTCATTCCATTTCGTGAATCTACTGTGGTCTAAGGTCCATTCAGGCTCACGAGCCCCAATTCCCGAGGAATCGACCGCTCGGTACCATCGACGGAGCATATCCTCGGCCTCCTCCGATGGGCATCCCGAAGCCTCCCCCGGCAGCCCCACGGCCCCGCTGGGCACCATCGGCCGGCTCGCCAACAAACTCACGCCTGACTTCATGCGCAGCAGTGTCACATCCTCAACACACGAGAACGTATGGACGTCAAGGTCGGACTACGCGTACGACACCCGGTTATTATTCAAGCGCCGCATCACGACGCTCTACATCTCCGTCACCTCCCTCAAGTCGTACGTCGAGATCAACTACTCGGGCTTCCGCAAGATCTTAAAAAAGTGAGCCCTCCCCCTCCCCCTCTTATCGTCGCTCTAACCGCGCCTTCCGCAGATATGACAAGGTCACGTACCGCGAAGTGCGACCTTTCCCTCTTTTTCTACAAGTCGCCTGCTGATCCTGTGACCAGCTCAAAGACTCGTACTTACACACATCCGTCGAGCCGTCCCCGCCCTTCGGCGCCGCCGCGAAGACGACGCTCACGGGCCTCACGACGCGCCTCGTCGACCTGTACGCGAAATGCGTCACGCGCGGCGACCGCGGGCTCGCGAAGCAGCAGCTGCGCCTCCATCAGCGCGAGAACATCGCGTGGGAGCGCGACACCGTCTGGCGGCAGATGATCGGGCGCGAGCGGCGCGGCGACGGCGACGGCGCGGGCGTCACGGGCGCGTCGCTCCTCAAGGAGGAGGAGGAGAACGGCAAGGGGGGCTTGCGGCTGGGCCCCCTGCGGCTGCGGGTGACGAAGAAGAAGGTCGCGATGCTGTTTGCGATCGCGGTGTTTGTGGGGCTGCTGAACACACAGACGGTGGAGGGGCGGGAGGCGAATCGGTGCTTTGCGGTGCTAATGTTCTGCACGGTGCTCTGGGCAACTGAGGTGCACTGTCTCTGTTGCTGCGGTCGGCGTTTTCTGCTTGCTGATCGTGCACCAGGCCATCCCGCTTTTCGTTACCTCGCTGATGGTCCCGCTGCTTCTCGTCTGTTTCTCCGTGGTGCGGGACGCCGAGGGGACGACCTTGTCGCCGCCGGATGCCACCAAGTAGGCTTCTTCCCCTTCCCCTTCGCCCTCATTCTCATTTATCCTCCAGGTACATATTCTCCGTGATGTTCTCGCCGACGATCATGCTCCTCATCGGCGGCTTCACCATCTCCTCGGCGCTCAGCAAGACTAACATCGACCGCGTGCTGATCACGCGGGTGCTCAGTCTCGCGGGGACGCGGCCCAGCACCGTGCTGCTCGCCTTCATGGGCGTGTCGTGCTTCGCCAGCATGTGGATCAGGTATGCAGTGCCCAGCCGCTCTACCGCTGCCGCTGATGACGCGGGCTAGTAACGTCGCTGCCCCGACGCTCTGCTTTACACTTATACGGGTACATCACTTTCTTTCGATAATCGTGGGATTTCGTTTCTGACATCCATCTCCTCAGCCCATCCTGCGGACCCTGCCGCCCAAGTCTTCATTCGGCCCATGCCTAATCGTCAGTCGCCTCTACTCCTAGCATGCGCTCACGGATATCTAACCCCACCCAGCTCGCGATCGCGCTGGCGGCCAACATCGGCGGACAGAGCTCGCCCATCTCCTCGCCGCAGAACCTCATCGCGCTGCAGGCGATGGACCCGCCCATCTCCTGGGGCCAGTGGTTCATCGTCGCCCTCCCCGTCTCCTTCATCTCGATCCTCCTCATCTGGGGGCTACTCCTCGTGTCGTACCGCCCCGCGCGCTCGCCCGACGGCGGGCGCGACATCGAGATCAAGCTCATTCGGCCCACGCGCGAGCACTTCACGCTGAAGCAGTGGTGGGTCACCTTCGTGTGCCTCGTCACGATCGCGCTGTGGTGCGTTGCGCGCCAGATTGAGAACTATATCGGCGATATGGGCGTCATTGCGATTATTCCCATCGTCGCGTTCTTCGCTACGGGCGTGCTCAAGAAGGTGCGTGCCGCTCTATCTTTGTCGGTGTGAGGCTGACAGCTTGGGAACAGGACGACTTTGAGCAGTTTGCGTGGACGATCGTGTTCCTCGCGATGGGCGGGATCGCGCTGGGGAAGGGCGTCATGTCCAGCGGCCTCCTGGAGGTCCTCGACGTCGTCATCCGCGACCTCTTGGATGGCGTCTCGCTCTACAATGTCGTCCTCATCCTCTCCCCCGTCGTCCTGGTGAGTACCCCCTTCTAACTTCTTTCTTCCTTGCGCGGCGCAAATGACTCACACTCTCTGCAGGTGATCTCCACCTTCATCAGCCACACCATCGCGAGCGTGCTCCTGGTGCCCATCGCCAAGGAGGTCGGCTCCAATCTCGCGTCCAGTCTGATGGGCGGCACCGGCGGCGAGCGCGACCACAGGAACCTCCTCATTTTCATCACGGGCCTCATCTGCTCCGCCGGCATGGGCATGCCAGTGTCAGGTTTTCCGAACCAGACGGCGTACGTGGCTTTCGTTTCGGTGGTGTCTGAATTGCTCTGATGGGCTGCGCATGTAGGGCGACGCAGGAGGACGAGCTGGGCGTGCTCTACCTCTCCAACATCGACTTCCTCAAGAACGGCGTGCCCGCCAGCATCATCGCCACCCTGGTGAGCCCCGTCCTCTCACCATACCTCGGCACTCAGGCGCTGACTCGTCCCGCATAATAGGTAGTCGCAACCGTCGGCTTTCTCCTGATGTCGGCCATCGGGTACGCTGCTCCTGTTCTTATTGTCATTTGGACACCACTAATGCTGCGACCTAGGCTCTGATCCGGATATTTGGCTCCGTCTGCGGGTGCTAGTGCTAATAATGTATATGTCTGATGTAGCTGTCGCCAATTTAATAGAGGGTTCTGGATGAAGGACATCGGCCGCCGGCTGTCGCATGGAGGGTGGGGAGGCGCGAGGGAAGCGCAGGAGCCGGTTCTGCGAGCGAGCAACGTCGAGCCGCAGGCAGATCCTTCCTCCGCGTCGCGCTCCCGCCCGCTGCCCTCAGCCGACTCTCTGCCTGCCCGCCTGAGGTCGACTCGCCGCCCCTGCGTTGCTATTTAGACGCCACCAATGCTCGGGGCGCCTCGGTTCCTTATCTGGCTCCGTCTGCTATATGTCTGATGCAACTATTTCCAATTCCTTAATTGAGGGTCTTCGACGAAGGCCAGCCGGCGGCCACGGCCGTTGCCCGCATCGCGTCGGCCGTCACAAGACTTTGGTGTGTGAGGATAAGCAGATGGGCCGACGGCTCGCGCCGACATTAGTTGTACGCCTAGAGAACTGGACGACAGGGTTGCTGATTTCTCCGAGGCAATCGCCCGAAGTCCCTGAATTCGCCTCTCTCAAGTCTTCCTTCGTAGAACATCGTATATAAAAAATGGTGCGACAAGCGATGTCTAGGACATTTGAATTCGTTCTCCTGTGGAGCGAATGGTGAGAAATCCAGAGAAGATCATCAAGGTCGTACATTTGGATTCTGTACTATGTAGAAAATTAGATACATGTGCGAGTGTCAGTGCGGTGTGATTATTCAATTGGAGGTATGAACGGTATGCGGGACGGTATAGTCCGACGTAAACAAATGTGCCTGTCGTATACAATGCGCTACAGCGAGAGGGGAAAAGATAAAGATAAATGCGATAGTGGGGTTACCACGATGCGAGTGGTACAGGGACGGCCTCAGCAGACTCGTCAATGCAGGAGTAGCGGCATGCGGAGATGCGCGCGTCGTGGCCGCCGTCTGCTAGCCAGTCGTTGTGGCTGAAGGCGACGGGGAAGGAGTACGGCGCGGCCATACGGCTCTTCTCTTTCAGCACCGAGAGCGGCACGAGCGCCAGCTCGTCCTTACCGAGGACGGCGGAGCGCGGCGTGACGGGGGAGATGGGCGAGGGGTCACAGGTGGAGTCGCTGGAGCGCGAGACGTCTGAGGGTACAGAGACGTGCAGCTTGGTGTATCCCATTTGCCCGCCAGGGAGGTCCGGGAGGTTGCCAAGAGAGCGGCGGTGCAGAGGTATCCCTGAGGATGGTGAAATTCTGTACAGAGAAAAATTAAAATAAATATCGTGGTGAATTAATTGGCGGGGAAATGCACATACTTGGGGGCGGGAGCGGAGAGCGCGCGCCGGTGCTGCGCCGCGGCGTGGTCGCTCTCAGAGTCGTCGTCGGACTGCAGCCGCCGCAGCACGGCGGACGAGTCCTGCGTGTCGAGACCCCGCAGATCCTCCAAGGCAGAAATGGGTGGCAGTGCATAAATTGAGTGGGTGTCGCCTGTGGCGCGCGGCTGAATTGCGGGGAGCTGGATCGGGGCGGCAGACCGGGCAGGGGACGGCGTGGTACGCGGTCTATCGTGCAAGGACAAAGCCGGAATGTCGAGAGATAAGGAGCCGCGGGACGACGTCGATTGTCTCCGCGGTGGGGGCATAGCAGATGATGGTCCGGCGGGGTATGGTGTGAAACGATGGCGGTCCCGAGACTGGCCGAAGCGCTCCATAGAGGAATGCTGACTCGAGGACGGGGAGTATTTTGCGGGCGTCTGCAGGTCCACGGGATATATGGGGCTGGTGGAGTACTGAGACGCCGGGTGTGACGCCGGGGAGAATGGCGGGAGCTGCTGGAGGAAAACCTGCTGCACGCCGTTCGCTGCGGATGATTGCCAGTTCCCGCTGTCGTGCGCCGGGGTAATTGGGATGAGCGCGGGATGTGGGTTCCGCCGTGCGCGTCGCCGGCCAGAGGCGGACGCGACCACCTGGCCGTAGCCAGGCTGGTCGGGGGACAAACATGTACTCGGGAAATTCGGCCTAGAAAATCATCAGCACCGAGCCGCGAAGACGATAAGAGCGGTGCGCTTACCCGAAGAGCGGGATTAGATCTTCCCGGATATTCCAAGCAACTCTGGCGGAAAAACTAGTCAATTTCACGAGGGAGATGTAGGATAAGAGCGACTGACCTCCGGGCAAGGCGGAGAGCCACCTATATCAAAATTCGACGTCAGATGATATCGCTTTGGGTGATATCGAGGTACGGACCTCGAATGGCATCCATGTGCCCTGGATTTTGAGATAGCCGCCTCGTACCCGCCGAATAACATGGGCGAGCTCGGGCTGGGAGTCTATCATTTTAACAATGTCGGCTGAAGGGCACGGAGTTATTTCAGAGGTCGAGGAAGAGCTGAGGGCATGTACCTTTAGAATTCCCGAGAGCTGTGATAAATAGAAAATATTAGCGTGCGAGTGGGACCAGTAGCGTAGGGCACGAGCCTTTCCAAATGCCTGTCCATAAAATATAGCCGTCGTCAATGTCCATCATTATCCACTGGCTATTGAGGGGATATTCATAGACCGGACTGGTGAGGGTAAGCGTCGTGCGGGCGTGCGATAAAAATGGCCGCACATATAGCCGCGCGGGTCGTTGCTGGTGATATACCGGCCTTTGGTAACATGGTGCACAGAGCTAGCGAACGGGCGAAATCTTGGGCTTTGGCCAACCGGCGACTGGACAGTCTGGAAAGTATCCTGGCGCAACGAATTGAATGCCAATCTCGAGTATAGCATCCGCGCGCTCCTTACCATGGTTGCGGCCATCGAGGCTCACGAGCAAGATCGGGTGGGGTAGTGGAGCGGTAGCGCGAGCTGAGCGGGGTTTAAGGGTCAAGAAAAGAACAGCGGTGGCGACAGAGATGCAAGTGGTCAAAGGACAAAACAGTGGGGTGAGACCAAGACACAACCGAGCGATTAGGCACGCGCAAATAGGCGCACTATACTTGTGAAATAGAGAGGCGTTTAGTGACGGTCTAGATTTCCGAAAGAGGAGTCCGCAGACCCTGCAGATCGCATCTGATTCACTCCGGGGTAAAGTTCTGGTGATGTCCTTGATTGAGCACGGAAATATTATTGGCGTAGTTAATAGTACCGGCCGCCGCGACTAAGAAGCATTTCAGTTCCACAGCCGAAGGAATTGTTTCGTGGAAATGACATACTTGTGGGACCTGAGCGCCCCCGCGAGCACTAGCGCTCAATACTCCCGCTACTCCGACCGACGGAAGCATAATGGGTTGCATCTCAGAAGGCGAACCTAGGCGAACAATACCGAAACACCCCACGCGTATTCCACGTTTTCCATTTGTCGTCTCGTTCCTGTAGCTGTCTCGTCCCGATTTGGAATTGCCCTCGATCGTGAAGGCGTGGAAACTTGATCCTCGATCGCGTCTTCTTGCTCGAGGCCCTGGGAACCGGGTCCGACGCAGCGCACGGAACAGCTGAAAATGGGTGATGCGGCACTTGATCCCAGTCCTCGGCCCGCGCTTATCTCGGTCCCGAGCTCAGTGGGAAACTTGGAGAAAAGGCGCTCCAGCCTCGGGAACGCCGTTGCATGCGCTGATGAACCTTTCTCGGGGCTTCGATTCTCGTCAGTACCAAATAATCGGTCCATTTTCTACGTGTATGATATTTTTGGGGGAAACATCCGAGTTCCGGTCTCGACATCGCTCTATATCTAGGCCCAATGAATCGTTCAAACGCCCTTCATTCTGCATTTCGCACCGAGGATAGTATCAAAGTCCGTGTTCCTCTGCCGCAAACTTGGCGAGCGCGCTCCGCACTTCCGACGCCCCGAATGTTCCAGTCGTATATATAACCTTGCTGACCTCGAAGCCATTGAATTGGCTGGCGGCGCAGGATGTGTAAGCTCCCATATCGTCAAAGCCCAGCCAATCGCCGACGCGGAGGGCGCTCGGCAGCCGCGTCGACGGGCACACGCAATCAATAGAGTCGCATGTCGGGCCCCATACGCTGCTGTTGTCGACAGGCTCGGAGCTCGCGATGTGGAAAGAACCGCCCATGGACAGCACATATGGGTGCGCCGTCTGATGGTCAAAGAGAATGCAGTTGAATGCACCGTACACGCCATCATTGATGTAGTCTGACAATAAAAAGTTAGCTCGGGGATGGGGACGGGGGGAATAAAACTGACACATGACGGACGGCTGATCTGAGGCCGCCTCCTCCGTGCGAGGCGCCTCGGCCAAAGGGGCCCGACGCGCAATTATATTGGTCGCAAGACGAAAGGCTTTGGAGACGTAGAATCTCCCAGGTTCGGCAATAATCTTGATTCCGCTGCGATCGGGAAAGTAGACAGCGATTGCGTCCGTCAAAAAGGCGGCCGCTTGCTCAAAGAGCGCGTCCTCAAAGCCGCCGCCGACGTCAAGTAGCGAGAATTGATAGCCCGCCTCGGTTCCCATGTCGAATGCCGTTTTGGCCCGCTTGACGGCATCCGTGTACACGGAAGGATCGTAACACCCACTGCCGACGTGAAAGCTCACTCCCACGACGTTCAGATGTAACTCCTTGGCTTTGGCGAGGAGCCCAGGAACGGTCACGAGTGGGGCCCCAAATTTGATGCCGAGGGCGCAGAGGCTTTTTGTGTCGTCAGTGAGGATGCGCACGACGAGCTGCGCGTTGGGGTGTGCGCGCGCGATCTTGTGGAGCTCGTCGGCGTTGTCGAACGTCATCATGTCGACGCCGACTCTGCCCGCGTTGCGCACGAACGAGACGGCCTTGCAGGGATTCGCGTATATGACGCGCGCCGGATCGACGCCGATGTCGAGTACCTGGGAGATCTCCCCGTTCGACGCGCAGTCGAAACCCGCGCCCAATGCCGCGAGGAGCCGCAGGACGTACGGGTCTGGGTTGCATTTAACAGCTACGCGAGATGTCAGACACGAAGATATGCATGTATAGATCGAGAGACTAACCGTAAAAGGGCTGGATTTCGGGGAGACAGGCTAGCCAACGTAGATGCTGTCTGTAAACCTGACTTAAATCGCCGACAAAGAAGGCTCTTTCGGCGTCCGGGTCGTGATTCGCCGCCAGGCGAGAGGCGTTCATGATACCGTTTCGGAGATGAATATCCGGATGTCCGTGGAGGAGAGGAGGCAGAGCCGGGAATATATTGTCATCTGGGTTGGTTATTCCAGGAAATTGGCTCGCCGTAAGGCGCAGGGTCGGCGACGACGACAGATCATTAACTAAGTCGTTTGTGGTCCACGTTAGACCATCGCTGCGGCGGTTGAAGCTCAAAGGCTCAGAGTGGGAAGAAGACCGGGGGACGGCAAAGTCAACCGGGTAGCTGGCAGGGAGAGTCTGTATTTGTGACATCCTCTTTCTAGTTTTGGGGGAATCGGGAGCGGAAGGTGGTGAAAGATCGGGTTTCAGGGCGTAATTTGAATTGGGTTGGGGAGAGCGGCTTTAGGATCGATATAAGACCTAATTACCGAGCCTGAACCGCCACGGAGTGGGAGCCGGGCGGAGAAGGGGCGGTAACGGTAGGGTAGTTCAGTAGATGTGGGTTCCTCGCTCCCTGTGCAGCGAGGAAAGGGCTTAAGGGCGAAGTGGTGGTGGTGGTGGTGATAGCTTGGGGCCGAGACGATTTGTTGGGTGTAAAGTACACCAAGGATGACGAAGTAAGTGAGTCCTGTCAGGGAGGTTCACCTAGGACTATCGGTGAGCATTTAATGAATCTAATGAACATTGATGCACACCTCTAACAGATGACCACCTTTTCACGCAGAGTAACGTCAGATTGGATTGATCGAGGGAGTAAAAACGTAAAGGGGCGTACTCAAGGGTCAAGAGGCGAAGGTCCTTGTTTCTTTCCTGGTCAGTAATCTTGATGCAGTGAAGCTCCGAAGTCGTTCAGCGGGTGACGACGCCAGAGGATGGAGAGCAGGCGATTGTGGAAGAGAAAGAGGAAGAGATGACGACGAAAATTGCCAGTCACGTTTGCGTCACGCGTTGTTACGCTACTCCGAGTCCAAGTACACAAGCTCTTCGTTTCATACTGCCTTCACTCTGGCTCGGGGATTTCTCGGGCGCGAATGATGTCTAGATTGACTCACCCGAGAGCCTTCGAGCTCCGCGTTCAACCGGATATGTTTACTGGTCCTCAAACTTACATCCGAGTCGCGTCCGAGTTTGGTCCGAGCCTGTGAACTTCACACTATGATTTTTAACTCTCCAGTTCTGAAAGTGAGCCCGCTTTTCTTCCCCTCGATCTTTTGGTTTGGAGGTGCTGCTTGTGACCATTCGTTCGAATCCTTCGATAGCCTCGAGATCACCGACTTCAAGTCTACTAGAATATCTGGGACAAATTCACTGCCGTCACATGCCCCTCGGGAGAGAAATCCTACCGACGGTTCCTTGAGCTGGTCGCTCTCTCAATTTTCCAACAGTTCAAATGTATAATGCCATACTGGACAGCGTTATTCCCGGTGCATGGCGCTCGTCCCTGCGGCGCCTCTTGGTCTCCCTTTCTTCGCTGGCAATAAGACTTCGGACCGACGGGGTTAAATGACTCTCAACCCAAACTAGACCGAAATGCCGAAAGCAGCCAGCGGGTCTTCCGTTCATCCTATGCTCTACTTAGATCTGTACACTTGCCGCCCACTCATCGACTTCCGCTTTCAAACCGGGGAATCTTTTTTATCTTTAGCAGACCCGGTCAATATTCGTCCGGAAACTTGCCGGCAGGCTACTACAAAAAACTACAAGCTCTGGGGTTACTACTGTTTAGGATGACTCCCAACTCAATTGGGTATAACCTTCGTTTTAGCTCAGCGCTCAACCCCTGCCCTGGTCTGTTATTAGCTTTATCCGCTCGACCCCACCGCTCAGGACCGCTCGGTCCGAAATGCATTCCTCGATCAAAGATTTACCAAATCTGGCCCGCCTCGTGCCACGGAATGTCAGACGGAGATCGAGCTAAGAACATCATCCATTGATGGCCACCTCCAACCGCTCCCCCAACCGCTCCCGCTGCACCAAGAACGGGGCCCGCCATCCCCAACTGTCAATCCCAATTCCGAGGCTGATCTCCACGACATACATACAATATTTCCTTGATATTTCCCTGGCTATTCCATGTGGGGTGCACGAGGAATGTTCTTCCGTGTCAAGACTTGGACACTATCGTCCGCGCCACGAGCGAAATGCATGGTCGAATAAAGTTGCCGCCTTCTCTTAATGATCTTCTCCGATTTCTCGCAATGGGGAATACTGATTGCCTGGAGTCGCCCTATCTGCTCTGTGACGCCGCTCAGCTGGCCTATGGCGAAAGCATAATGGCCTCCTCGAGCACATGCAGCCGATCATTTCGGCGTCATATCCCGATGCAGATTTCGTGACGTCTTCAACTTGTAGGCTCTGAGCAGGCAGCTTCAAACACCAGTTACTCAGCCCTGGACCTGTTCATTCATTCACCGGTCCAGAAAATTGGACAATGGCCCTCTCAAGGAACCGCAGGAGGCGCCCTGGCGCACCCGATGACCCTCGACGGGGTTCCGTGCTTCCTAATCCGCGCACGAAGCGTGACGGCCGGATCCGAACCTTCGGTCAGTCAGCGGGCACCAAAATTATGTTGCGACATCCAAGGGTATGCAGCTGAGACAGCGTAGGAACGGAGATAGCTCTGCCCGTGCGTTCTTGATGCTTCTCCGATTTCCCGCGAGTCCCCGCGTGAACCGATGGATATGTTGGGCGGCAAATTCCAGGCGCACCACGACTATATCCCACGTGTCTACATGCTTGGAACTGCTTGGAACCTCCTATTCTACTGAGTTCGCGCTACGCAACAGTGGATTGGAATTCGGGTCTCATGTGGAGACGAGCGTGTCTTCCCTATTCAAAATTCAAATAGTGCCACTGATCCGAGAATCTCGATGCCGCTTGGAATGATCTCCCAAGTCCTGGATTTCGAGGCTGACCTGGAAGCTGCAGAAAATTCAATCTGATCCGCGACCGTCGTCGGAGCGGCGTCATAGCTGCTCCCCAGACGCAAGCGTAAAAATCTATGCTTTTGACCAGGCGCAGACGGGACTTGAATATTTTAATGCCTAGCCTCGCCGACAAATTTTTGGCAGCAACAATGTTCATTTAAATTCAATTCACACCCGCGTGAAGTCTTGGGATCTCGTTCACTCGGCGCGCCCCGTTGCTCTCTGACCCGGGGTTAAATGCCACGTATTGCAGCTGAGATGTCTGGATCACGATCTGGACGTCTCTTAGTCCAACCGGCTAGCATGTTATTTCCGGTGGGAATTTGTATGTCTGCTACGCTGCCCGACCCCCGAGCTCCTTCAGGGACAAGCGCCCTCTCTCTAATCAGCTGCTTTACGTCGGTGTCCGCATCTGGGAGAAGCAGAAGCCCCACAGAGCATGTCCCTTGAATCCTTATTCCCACCAGCATCGATCGACAACTTCAAGAATCACTTTAGATTCTGGTCCATGCGTTCTGTTTCAAAAATGACATTGGCTGACGGTCAGAACAATTGCACCACCGACAAACATCGGATGATGCTCGTTTAATCATTGCACCACCGGCAGTCAGGCGACGCTCGAATAAGGCAACAGCGGTGAAGAACCTCAGGGAACAGGGAAACGTGCCAGCGCGGGGTTTTTATGACGATCACTTGTCTCGCTGAGTCCTGCATTCCATCCTTCCACGGCGGCGCATGATATTTTCGTAGCTATGGTCGGGTCATTCGCGAGCCAACCTCCGGTCGCGTTATAAAAATCGCTCCACTGGGTTCTTATCGTCTACCAAATGCCGGTGTCGTTCGGGAAGCGACCTGATTTATCCAGGAACATCATGTGTTGCGGCCGACAGTTTTTCTCAATCGCCGCTCCAGCGCTGCCATTTCTGCCAACCGGTCTGGCGTATACATGCACTCATACTTTTGCAGGGCACTGCTAGTGGCAAAAGAGACGTCCCAGACTCCCGACAGAGCCATTAGGTCGTCTTGTTGACCCAGGGTCGAGAGACGGCGGCCGTGTTTACGCTTCTTATTCGAGACATGTTCGCCCATGGTCCTTCTCCCGCAGCACCGGCTACTCGATCGAGGAAATTCACATCTGTCTATAGCTCAAACGGAGGCCGAGGTCTCGCAACGCACCCATCCCCAGCTGGTCTCATATATATACGCTTATATACGGCAATGATTTACCGATGTCAAAGATGATGATTTCGACAGATTTCGACGTCGGCGACTGAAGTCAGTTAGTAATTACATTTTAGTCTTTTGACATCCATCTTTCCCTATGCGCGCCCGCCTCGGCGTTAGTGGATTATTTGCACAAGCGCAGGTAAGGAATTCAATTTAATTCGGATAACACGTGGTTCGTACGGCAGAATATAACAAACTTTGAAACTGGACTAGTATTTGAAGGAGACACTATATTCGTCTGCGGTTGAATTAATATATACAAAAAGGGTGAGGGTTATCCTTGACTGCGTGGTCGCAGTAAATAAATTTGAGAACATGGAGCTGATCCCTCAGACATTGCCGACTCTGCTGTCCCGGCTGAGCTGAGACAGCGCTAGAATATACTATCCTTTTTTAGGCGAGCAGGCTGAAAATGAAGTTGCAAGGCGTATGAACTGTTTGTATTCGACTGCCCAGGCGTCGAGAACCTCCGCGAATATGGCTCAGTTGAAACGGGCAAAATTTGTGGGAGGAGCTTGGCAAGCGAACAACAATAGTTCCAAATCGGTGAGAGCATTTTGAGTCCTTTCCTTTAACACCCAAATTCTGGCCGCCGTAGGCGCTCAGAGTGGCAGATGTGCTCGAAAGTTAACAAAGCTCATCAGAATATGATCTTATCTTATCTTATCTCATCATGAATCTCAAGCATCAAAATTTTAATCAGGATTCTGCAGGATTCCAAGCTGTCGGACTTGGCAGGTACGACCAGTAACAAGGAGCCCGAGGGCGCAAACAACTCAAAGACGTCCGACGAAACCAACGAAAGCGTATATAAAAAGCCTGCCCCCAATACTTTTACATACACCACTTGTCTATCTCTCAATCGTCCTTCTTAGCCCCATTCATGCTCATCCGCTTCCCCTGCGGCGGCGGCGGCGGCGTCCCGACGTTGAACCCGCTCCCAGGGAGGGGCGTCGGCGGGAAAACGCCGTACTGCGGCGTCCCGGGCATGCTTCCCATCCCGCCGCCCACGCTCAGCGGCCGCGGGCTGCTCACACCCGGCGTGCGGGGCGCAAGCCCACTCGATGACCGCGCGCTCATCGGCGGCGGCGGGGCCCCGGGCCCAAACGTGCCTGAGGGAAACCCGAGGCCGACGCCGCTGGGCGTGCCGGGCTGCGATGCGCCGGGCGTGTAGGGCCCGTTCGGCGAGGCGGCGTACGGCGACGCGGGCGTGGGGAACGACGCGGAAACGGGCGTGCCGTAGGGTGATCCGCCACCGTACGCCGCGGGCGAGCCGGGCGTACTCTCGAGGACCCAGCCGTTGCCTTGGGGGATGAGGCGCCCGGACTTGGGGCGCGAGCGCAGGGAGGCGCCGCTGAACTTGGTGCGGAGCGCGGACGCGGACGCGGTGGCGGAGGGCGTGATCTCGCCCGCGGAGTCGCCGGTAACCGCTTCGACGGCAGCGGTGGTGACACGGATAGCGTACCCCATGCAAGTGAAGACTCCGCCAATCACACCGACGCAGCTGCCGAGGAATGTAAGCCCGCGTAGACTGGAAGAGGGGGGAGGAGGTTACCGGATGATGAGCTGCAAGAAGCTCGAGGTGCGCTGGTGGATCGTGAGGCTCATCGGGTCGAGGTCGAACTTGAAGAAGATTCCGGGGGTGCCGCTGTGATGGCTGAGCACCCGGGTGTAGTGGGTGACGCTGTATTGATTGGTGTGTAACGGCGCGGACCGGGGCGCCACATAGGTTGTGGGCACGACGTGCAGGAAATACTGGTAGGCGACGAATGCTGCGACAAGAGTGTTAGCGAGGATAAACGACGCTCACTGGGTCCACTCACGATCATGCGTGACCTCGAAGGAATTATCCAGCGGCTGCGTGATGTCTGGGAAATATGGGCCAAACGAAAATTCGGTGATGACGTGTGAGAGATTCATCACTGGTGGCCGGAATCAGTTCGGAGAACAAGGGAGAAAGTCAATCAACGCACAGCTGTGGTCGACGTGTTCATGCGAAGCATACCCGTGTCCGAGAGTCGTGATGTGAAGGTTGGCTGGCGGAGGAAAAGTATACATATCAGAAGAAAGCGGACGTTTACGAGGCCTGCTTACCTGTTACCTTCTTAACGTCGAGCTGGCCTGATATTCTGCAGCCCCGCGCGTCCGGTTCGTGCTTGTAGCGCGGCATGTACGGCGTCGAGTCCCACTGGAGGATGGACGAGAAGAAGCCGCGCGACTTGCGCGACTGCGAGACGGCCTGGCGCACGGAAAGTGCCTCGGAGTGCTCTCTGCGGAGGCGTAAATGAGATGCTAAGTGTCAAATGGCAAGTGGAACGAACTTGAGAGTCGAAGCCTGCCCCACGTCGAATTTTGTGCCATCTCGGCGGATACCGCCCTTGGCAGCGCTGAGGAACATACGGTCTCCCACCGCATCGCGCAGGTCCACGCTTATAACTGGGCATGGGCGTCAGCTCCGCGATCGAAAGGATAGTGGTGTAACGCACAAGAGCAAGGCATAGCAACGACGAGGTCGACGTTGATGCTCATGACGCTCCCCTGAACAGTGTCTACACTGAACTCATGGTCCGGCCAGCCAAAGATGAATTCTCCGATGTCGTTGAGCATGAGCATAAATGTGACCAATCCGACAAAAATCGTCAGGAATCCGCGTGAGTCCGAGCGCGATTTGTAGGTCGAGGGGAGCTTGGGGAATGCATCGAACTGAGCAAGCGGTGCGGGTACCGCTGCGTCCAGCTTCTCGAGGATGCTCGCTTCACCGTCGAAGGACATGGTGAAAGCCAAGGATTAGAATACGTGTCAGACCGTCACGTGGATTCGGAGAAACTGGAGAGGTTCGTGAGGGTCTTGTTATCCCGTCGGTTCGCTGAAAGAACTCGTTATAGCCCCAGGCTTAGCGGGGCCAGCGGAAAGATAAGAAAGAGATGGGGAGAGAGTTCGCACAGAGCGAGTGGTCAACACACCCGCAAACAACCGCTTCTGTCCGTTTTCTGGTAATAAACGCGCTTAAACTCAAACTGTCCCTGGGGAAGAAGTGGCAGCTATAGAACAGTCGTAAGATTAAAATCGAGTTTAGCTACATCCTTAAGTTGGGATGCACGACGGAAAAGGGGGTGGGCTATCTCCCACATTTCCTTCGCTCCAGCCAAGTCCCACGGCGCATCCTAATATCCCCAATACCCGCCATGCACTCGGCTCGCAGACCGTGAATATCCATTTCTGTCGCTCCTTCCAATGCAGCGTGAAAGAGATTGAGAGCTGTCTCATCGTCACCGAACGCAGCATGTACATCCCCGAGATACCGGAGACCATGGAACGTGTCCGGAAAGCTTTTTATCTTCCGAATGAGCGAGAAGTGCAGCACGGCCCAGCGGAGCGAATCCTCCTGACCGTACATTCCGTGTCTCGGATCCCCGAGGACCGTCAAACAGAGAGCCACAACATCTGTGTAGATGCCCCGGCTCTTCGACAGGCACTGTTCAAACAATGACCGGGACGCCTGGATATCTCCCGTGTGCAGGTATAGTCGTGCTGTCACCGCGGAGCACAAGAGAGTTCGCTGGCTCCCGAGCACCGTATACAGGGCTCTTGCAGCGTCCAGATTTCGGAGGATTTCCGTCTCCTCCTGTCCCTTGAGGATATCGAGGTACGCCAAGCTGATCAAGGCATTTGCGTGGTAATATGGCGAGACGAGTTGGTGAGGGTAATGGAAATGACCGATTTATGCATCTGGTGTGCTTGAATGTACTCGGTTTTGCGCTGATAGATTTCCGCCTGAATATCCACGATGCCTAGATGGAAATCGGAGCCTTCCAGTCCGGTGGCTACGAGGAGCTCGTGTGCCTGTGCGCAGAGCTTGCTGGCTCGTGGCAAGTTTCCCAGAGCGCAGTTGGCGCTAGCTTCATGTTCCAGCCATGTACTTTCTTCCGGGAAACTCGGTGTAAGCCGCGCAATCCTCTGAGCAGCGTGCACACATTTGATAATCTCGTGGTGGTTCCGGTGACGCCGGAAAAACCCGCACTTGATGTTCAGGGTAGTCAGCTTCAGCGGGACGTCGTCCGTGTTCGATCCCAAAGATAACGCAAGGTCGTTGTATTGTATGAGCTTGCGGCTGTCCTTTGCCTGGTCATAATAAAAAGAAACCGCGTTAAAAAATGCGATGGCTGTGCAATTCTCAGTCAATGCAATAGCCTGGTAGTGATGGAAATACTTGCCTTGCGACCGGACGATCGCCAGACTCAAAGTACCGAACACCCTGAGTAATTAGATTCTCCGCATCTGCATTCGTAATCGGAGGGCCCTTCCCCCGCAAACAGGTAGACGCATAGCTCCATCGCAACCGCGAGTCGTTGGTTACTTCGATGAGATGGGGAATTTTGTGCATAAGCGGGCTGTTTCCTTTCAACATCATGGTTGAGAAGGCATTGAGGGTCAGGATGCCGTGTGCAATGTCTGGATACACCGATGGGTCGTCTTCGGAGAGGCCGTGTATCATGAGCTCGCTGATGTTCCCGAGGTGCGACGAAATCCTCGGGACAAGGTCACGGGAGGAGAGCTGCTGATTCGAGTTCCAAATTTCGAGCAGTGCCTGGAGGTGCGCACGGAGGGGACGGGAAAGAGACGGGGACGGTGGATGTACCTTCTGCATATATTCGCGGATGGGGCTCAAAGCCTTGAGGCGCCCGGTGGCATCTTTGTAGGCCAGAGATGTGCGCACAAGGGACGACGCAGAGGGCGCAATGTGCGGGATCGAGACATTGCTCGTAAGGATGTCTTCGTCGGAGATGCCGTCAGGGAGTAACGAGAGTAGGGCGAGAAGGTCTTTGGCATGGGGGGATGAGGAGATGCGCGGGCTTCCCAGCGACAAAACGATGGATTGTTCAAGATT